>VZTM01002082.1:4621-46746 GCA_013400555.1 Jacana jacana
ACCCAAGTAACTATTTTTTAATGGTGTCTACTACCATACGCTGTCACTCATGATATATTTAATCATTGATAATACCTTAATTAAATGTATCTTAAATCTGTTTGTCTTGTCAATAGAAGAGAATAAACAGATGGCATCACTTGATAGGGCTTTGAGTTTACTGTAAGCTTATTTTTTCATTGACATGCAGTAAAGAATTCCATTTTAAAATATAAACATGTTATTAAAATGTAGCATGCATACTTTTCACTTCTGATTAGAGTATCACTTAGAGAACAAGCACTGTTGTGTAAAGTTGGTGATGGTTGAATTTGGAAGCAAAATTAAGAACTAATGGTATCTTCAAAAATGAAAGAGGCTTTTGTTCTGTTTGAAAGATTTTTAGTGTGCATTTGTTGAAATAACTATTTTGAATACAGTGGACAATTAATATAGGTTATTTATGAGTATGTGTATGCTTAGAGTGCATAATTTTCAGTTTTAACAGAATGAAAGAAAACAATGCTAAGTTTCAAACTTAAAAGACTGCTTTATATCACTCTTTTCTTTTTTTTTTTTTCAGTTTTTCTATTTTAGTGTGTTAAAAAATGTTATGGAGTGGCCTGAGGATAACTCCACTGGAAAATTAATCACAGTTCATGCAAGATCATACTACTTGGTTTGCTTTCTCAGTTCTGGCAGCCTGAACAAGAGATGCTCATGAGTCACCACAGAATGCAACAATCAGTGTCTCCTTCAGGGCAGTATGTAAATTTACAAATAAGTCCATCATGTGATTAACATTTCTTAAGGATTTATGAGCTTAAAAAAATTAAGTGTGGTTAACCTAGATATAACCTAAATATAACTGATATAATAGAAGTTCACAGTTCATACTTTCCATTATTCATCGCTCTCTTTTGAAATATAATCCTCTGTGATTTTTTTTTTAGAAACATTCCAGGCATGAACTCATCCCAAAGTTGATGGGGTTTTTGTTATTCCATTTTTTTCATGGAAAATTTCAAGACATTTTACATTACTATTTCAGAATGTGGTAAAGAACAGGAATATGTCCACACAGAGATGGGCATATTTTTTCCCATGGAAAAAAATAAAAGATGTGATTGCTCTTAAACAAAAGGAGGTGGCCATACCAAGCATGACTGACATTTTCACCTGATAAGTTGCACATAAAAACTCTTCAGGAGGAATCTTCAGGAAAAATAATACTCATGTAAGCTGTTGAAGCTTGAAGATGAGCATTTTTCTGAGGAAGGCAACCACATAATACAAACTGTGATAGTACTTCCCACCAGCTAGGACTTTATCAATTTTCTGATCATTAAGATGAAGGCCTGGATGCACACAGAGGATGACTTCTTTAAAGAAGTTTTCCAAATGAAGCCAGGGCATGTTAAGGGAAATACTGGAAAATACTTGCCATCCAGCATGTCTCTATTTTCAGAAGATTTTTCTTTCCATGGGTACAATCAGCCCCTTGGCCAGCCAAACTCTCGTTATGACTAGCCAGCTATTTCTGTAGGGCCTTGCTGAAAGTTATTCTGTGGTCTCCCTGCATCTCTAAATAGGCAAATGTAATTGCATAGCTCTGAAAAAACACATTTTTTCATGAGCCTTTGGAGACAAATATGCTTCCTTTCCCATCCACCTTATTCTGCATGGCTGCCTTAGAGGTAACCTGTTTAGTGTGAAAGCCTGTGGATGTGTTTCTGGGGACACACCAACACACCCAGTTTACACAGCGTCTGCATACTCTGAAGAGCATGTTCTGGCTGTGCCTGCAGTTGTGCTTGTTGGGGCATGTGCAGAAGGTCGATGATTCTAGTGCACAGTGTGGATAGGGTCTTTTCTGTCCAGAATTCCACCTGTAAATACTTCTTGCAGAAATGTGTAAATAACTCGCTTTCTTCTTCCACATCATTGTTAAGACATCATGTCCTAGCTGTTCCTCTGTTGCTATTGGCCATATCACACTAAGTATTAATAAGGCCTAGCATACATAGAGATCAAAGATCCAAAGACACAACAGAATAAACATATTTCTTAGTCCACATAAAATCTTCTCCCTCATCCAATAGATTCAATGGGAATACAGTTGTCGAACAGCAGGAGCTTCCAAGGCTGTTAAACAAAGGGACAGATGAGCTTTCAGGACCAGACTCCGTTCCTGGACACATACATAAGGACATGAGCTGCTCAAATAATCTGTTTTCATCTGTTGATATTTATGCATTAGAAAATTACAGCTCGTGTAACTTCAGAAAATAATGTCAGAGAAATGGAAATGTTGCCAGAATATGAAGGAACAAACAACAGAAAAGGAAAGTCCCACAAAGGAAGGTCTCCTGGGAACTGAGGTGGGAATCCATGAGCACTGTCTGCTGGGCTGTACAGTAACCCTACAGCCTAACAAGAATGTTAAAAAGTGGGCATGCTTTGAGAAGTGTGTTCTTACACCCTACACACTCAAAGTGTAATATTCAGTGTGGACACTGGTTGTTGACATTTTAATCAAGAGCAGGTAATTTTGACAGAAGTTTTTAAAGGTAAGCTGTAAAAGATAAAATTTTCAGAAGAAACTCATCTGACATTCCCTTCTGATAAGGATAATGATATAGCAAAAGGAAGTCTAAAGTTTAAGCAATAATACTTAAGCAACAATATTTTAGTGATTAATCAGCAATATGAATAAGTCTGATTTGTAAGCTGGCATTAAACTGTTTCATTTCAGCATGATGTAAACGATGTTTATTGTTTTTATTGTTAAGGTTTCCTGGAAAAAAAAAAAGTTTAGCTGAACTTTTAAACAAACTTTGCTTTTAATTTAAAGACTTGAGTTCACCATGTGAAAATACCTGGAATTTAGGCACCAGGTGAATTAGATTTAAGTTAAGCACCTGTTACCAGTTTGGCTCCAGAGCTAGCACTTGTACCACTAAAGCCAAGCCCCACCTGTATTGCCTGAACCATGGTGGACCCAAATTTAAGGCTGTTTGGGAAATTATTTTCTCAGTGCAGTAATGCTAGCATAGCTTCTGTAGATGGCAAGTAGACCCAATAATATTATCCATATAGCGAGGCTGTCATAGTTCTCAGGTAAAAAGGGCTTGCTGTGATATAAAATTATGCTTATTGACTAAAACAAAAAGTTTCTCAAGCAAGGAGCAATAACTTCTTGATAACCTCATTCCTAAGGTTGCAAAAAAAGCCAGATAAATGTCTGGTAATCCAGCCCCAAGTGAAATAAGAAGTGTAGTTGAAGACATACTGAAGGCCCACTTATACATACTTAATCATGCAAACTGACAAGCTTTCATGATGTCTTTTTTTAATTTAACTGGGAAGTTGTTATGGAAATGTAAGCACAGGAGTAATATTCAGAAAATAGGTGCGAAAAAAGAAGAAAATAGATGCACTCTTATCTTCAGCACACATCACAAGGTCAGAGCTTTACTTGCCTTATTCTTGACTGCAGACCCATGGAACTTGTGTTGCCCTGCAATTTAGGAGCTGAGTGAGCATCAGAGAAGATCAAAGAGAGACAAACTCACAATCAGAAATGGAACAGCAGAATATCTACCAAATTATCCCTTTCTTCACCTCAAATAACTGGGTGTCTTCCTCCTGCAGGTTTATTTATGAGTCTTTGGAGTTTTTCCTTTAAAAAGAAATCATTGCCTTTAACCTCTGGGACAGCTCTCCAAGCTTTCTTCAAAAGATGAGACCTTTGCGCATGCACACACACCCCCAATCCCCCACCCCAATATTTGAGCTTGCCCTAGGCAGGATAACAATTACAAGACATATTAAACCTGACATGTCTTTTTGTTATGTCTTTATATGGAAGAGCAGGTTTGGGAAAACAGCTAAAATATGCTTTTGACTGTTTCCATAATACATTAAAGGGATTTTGTTTAGCTTTTTCTGAATCATTGATTGGTGTCAGTGAGAGGACAGGAACACTCAGCTGATCACTGATTGTTTTTTGTCCATGGTGTCCCAACAGTTCTGCAGTCACTGGTCCAACCCTTTTAGATGTCCTGTTTCAAACTGGCATTGGATTGTCCCCTGAAGTACATTATCTAGGGCTTTGTCCATTCCAATTTTAAGTGGCAAGACACTTAACCACTTTCCATTACAATTTAGAAGTTCAGTTACCTTCATTTGAAGCTTTTGGGATATTTTTCTAACTGGCAGGATAAAGCTTTGTTTCCCTTTTCTGAATTTTCTGAGACATCTGATCTCCTTTGTTATTAACTGAAAATCATGCAAACAAACCACATGCATTTATCCAGGCTGTTATCCAACCCAATTCTGCCAAGTTTCCTGTTTCTCAGCCCTTAGCTTTAAACCTTAGACCACACTGCCTAGTCCAAAATCTATTTAAAAAAATCATTTATATATAAATAAGGTTTAGAGTAGTCATTGGATTTTGAAAATCCCAGGTATGAAAATCAATAGCCAGCATTCTGTCTTGGTCTTTTATAAATGCAGGAGCCATTTGCAAATATAATCTAGGTTTTGCTCACCCAAATTTGGCTTGGGATACATACAAGCAGGCACTTTGTGCTAGCGTTTAAAGTAAGAAATAACAAGATGTCTTAAAGTTACCAGTCTAGGGTTTTGGAGGAACCTGGTAATTCAGACAGAATATTGTATAGTAAATACTCACTGAAATGCTTGTTGTACTCTGGAAGTTATTTGTAGGTTGATATTGGTAACATTTACAATAAGAATTCAATTTTTCTGCCTTATTTTCATAAAAACTTTCCTTTCCACCATGACTTTAATATTACTCAGGGAAGCAAGCCTCTTTGGATGACTTTGTTATTTAAAAATAAATCTTTATTTCTTGCAACACTAGATACTTTCTGTTTCAGTACTAATTCTTTCAGGTCTGCCATTATTCCTGGACAATTCATTATGCATTCAGGTCACATGGGATCTCTACCTTCCATGCAACAGGCATGTGTAGGCCTTGTTTAAGCAACATTCAGATCCTTGGGCATTTTTCTAGGAGGTGGGGTGGTTGGATGGGTTTTTTTTTTTGAGAAAAAAGTGGGCAGCTGCAGGACACTGTATGATCAGTGGCCCAACAGTTTAGAGCAGTGCTCTCTGAATTGGTATTGGACTAGAGATCCTCTAACACAAGTCTGGAGTCTGCTGCCAGGCAGGCCTCAATGACCCTGGGTGCTACTGAATTTCTTTTAAGATTGCACAAGAGTAGTGGTATTTCCCCATTCTCTTTCAAAATATTAGTTTGCGCAAGTCCCTTTTCCTTCCTTGCATTTGACCAGCTCTCGCCAGGCAGAGGATTCAGCCCTGCTCATTACAAGTTCAGTCTTGGCACTCTGGGCTTGCACGTGAAGCTCGGGCACGGGCCAGCTCTTGCTGCATTTCTGTAGCAGGTGGCTAGGGGACAACTGCTGATAAGCTGGTTCTCAGTGCTGGTTTGATGATGCTGAGTGGAGTGCTGCCTGGGTGTCACGCTTGCTGCTGAGCTCTATGTGGAGGAAAGGTCAGAGTGAGTGGAATTGGCATAACCCTGACCCAAACCTGGGTAAACAGTGCCTCCAAAATCATTGCCAGCCCAGAGAAGACCTACCAAGTATGTTGTCCATGGCATAAAACCAAACAGTACTACCAGGAGCTGTGATCACATATATTGACTGAATCCTTGCTGTTTGTGGGCCCTCTATTTGTGAGGACAACAGATTTTGTTATTTTTAACTGACTGTTGTGAAACTGTCTGACAATGCTTCTCTTTGCCTTTTTTTTTTTTTTTTTTTCATTTTGTTTTTAAATTCTGGGCACAACATATTCAAACATTGCATTCCTTTACTCCTTACCCTCAAACACACACGCACATCCATACATCAAAAGACATCTCATGCCCTTTATATGTTAAGAGGCTGAATTTCTAGAGTTCTGCTCCCATACAGGTAACTTCATGACCAGATTCCCAGAAGATCCTGACCCATCAGTTTTATGAATTGGAAATAAATGGGGCTGAGATTGTGCTGTTAGAATTTTGGGGGCTTTCCGAGTATTCAAAATCTGAGAGTTTTGGAGACACTAAACCACAATAAAAAAACATTTGGCGATCATAAGCAGAACCTGGTTTTCAGGTGACAGGCATTAAAGAAAACTCCTTAGACTTATTCTTGTCTTCCCTAATATGAGCTAATGCTGCTTGCTTGCCCTTGAACAGCACCAGGCTCTGGACCTGTCCCTTTTCTGATTTATACACTGCCAGGCCTATCTTGAGTTTCTCCTAAGCTGCAGCCCAGAACACACGGAAATCCCATCAGATGTTAAATCCTTCCATTATCACAGGGCTCTTATTCAGTGAGTGCACCTGCCTTTGAGCACCCCCCATGATAACTGAACACCTTGTTCAGGGCAGAAAAGTTTTGTTGGGTGGTGGTTGTTATTTTTTTTTAAGAGATAATGTGAAGCTTACGCATAGCCAGCAACAAGAACTTGCTTTTATCAACCAAGACCCAGTCTGACTGTCTTCTACTGGTTTTGGTAAGTAAAAAGACATGTGGATGCATTACTCTGAACAAATGAGACATCCTTAGTGCTTTAGAATTATTTCTGTTAGACAGGGCAGAGCTGTGTAGTTCTGGAGAGACACAGGCTTCCTGTTGCTCGCCAGCTTTGTATTTAAGCAAAAAAAAAAGACCTGAGCATTGAATATTGCTGGTGGCTGGGGCAATTATCATTTTTTGAGGCAGAAAAAAGGTTTTGAAAGAATGTGGACTTGCACAGCAAAATATCAACAAGGTTGAGAATGGAAGACACTAAGACATCTTTGTAAATAAAACACTGAGAGTCTACAAACCTACCCTAGTCTGCCTGGCACTCTGTAAAGACAGAAATAACCTGCTCAGTTCATCTAGTGACTAGTTTTTCTCTTGTTTAATAATAAACTTACTTAAGGGCAAAGTATCCTGCCTTCCTTAATTTGCTAAGTAGTCGCTAATTGCTAAATTAAACTTGAGGCAGGTGTAAGTTTACACTGCCCCTGACACAGCAGGCACAGAAGGGCTCTGATGCTTGTGCTGTAGTTTCCAGCATGGTGTAGCTGAGGGTTTGGCTGTGGAGTTGCCTCTGCAGAGGCATACAAGAAGCAGGTTTACTTTTTAGTATCTTCTTATGTAAAGATTCTGGACATGATGCAAGGTATGTGCTCTTTAGCAAAGGCTTGGGCTAACCTTTAGGGGGAATGGAGCAGTGGGGAATATCTTTTGGGTTTACAGTTTCTTCCAAAATCCAAACGAACACATTGCTTGTACCAGGTTGATTCCAGATGTGCTAAAATGCTGCTTGAGACCAAGAAATTTAGTGAGGGTAGGAACTTTTACTTTTCTTCATATGCATGTCCCCTAGCATATTTCTACTACATTCTGCAGAAGTGTCTTTTTAGCCTCTGGCTCAAGTATGTTGGTACTTTCAGTGTTGATGACCCCTTCTGCACTCTAAAGGGAACTAAAATAACAGTCTTTAGAAGAACATTTGACACTCAAGTATAAAGAGACTCAAATGTCCCACAACAAAGATAATTGTTAGTCACTTATCATCTCTGTGCTCCAGACTGGCTGCCCTCAAAATTCTTCAGCTTAAAGCTGTAATGGTCAGGGCCTGGGGTGTATCACAGAGTTCCTGGCTTTCCCCTCAGGGTTATTGCAACAGTTGTGCTGTGCAGGGACAATGAGATGGTGGGAAAGGGCTCTCAGATCTGGGGTATGACTTCTTTGCAACTGGTACTTAAGTTTGGAAATTGTCAGGAGACCCAATAATGTGGCTATAGTTAAATGACTGCTTTTCCTCTTACGGGACGAGTTGCAAGTGGGATACGCTGAGAGATAGTCCGGTTTGACTTTAGAGATCCTGAAACGCCCTCAAAATTCTGTGTGACTCTTGCTTTGCATTAGCCAATATTTCCTATACATGCGCAGAATCAATCACTGCGTCTTTGTCAAGGTTAAACAATTAATTAATTGTAGTGATTGATTACATCTCACCTCTTAATTCCTGAGCAACGAGAGAATGATGCTGCCTTGCCAAACAATTCCTGTGCCTTCCCTTTATTCCTCCACAATCTTTTCCCACGTACCTCCTTGAGATCTCAAGGGTGGGCAGACTGCTTTCCAGCCTGGAGTCAAGACCTGCAAAGGGCCGGTGGTGTATTTGATTTTTGTAGTTGCTCTTGGGAGGTTAGGAGATATTTAGCCTGGAGGGCCAAATAGCTCTGGGGCAAAGTAATCGGTCTCTATATGGGGTTTACAAGTAATTGTAATACAGAAGAAGCCTGGAACACTGGATGTCTCCTTCAAGTAGAGGATGTTTGAGACATGTCAGCTTCTTAACTGTAAGACCCTATGTGATAAATGTGTTATAGCAGGTTAAAACATGCAAACAAATCTGCCATCCCCTTGCAGCATTTGTGTTTTCACACTCACAGATGCATGTTCTGCTTTTTGAAGATTCTCAGCATAGTTTTATTAATGTAACTTTTCATGAAGAGAAATAAGGCAGGAAACGTACAGCAGAAATTGTTAATTTTGGTTGTTTCACCTAATTTGGGAAGACCTAGTCTGTAGGTTTTACAATTTCTCCAGCCCAGCTCTGTGATTGAACTCACCTTCAAGAGATGTGTTAGTTTTGTCGTGTTTGGTTTGGTTTATTGAGTTTAGTTCAGGGATGCTGAAATAGAAAGACAGCAGGCTGAAAAACTGTGTGATACAAATACCAAGGAGATATGGGGCAGAGGCAAAGAAATATTTAAGATGGTAAGCAGGATAAATATAAGCAAAGGAAAATTGAGATGGAACATCATAAGATAAATCCTGGAATTAGCATGTGTTCAGCTGAGTTGCAAGTATGATTGTATAATCCTAGCTCTTCAGGGCACTCAACATTGGATTAGAAATACACCAGAAATGTAACTATGTACCTATAAGGTCTACCTGTAAAATCCATCTAAAGAATCTACCTACACTTTCTGTGTTTATTTTCTCTTTCTCCCCTGCCTTTTAAAGTACTTCTCACGGCCGTGGCAGAAAGGGGGATGGGGTGAAACCTGCAGGTTGAGGCAGGGAAATGGTCTGTGTGACCGGTGTACCAGTTCTCAACACAAGCTCAGGAGGCCGGTCCTCTTTCTTTAGCAGATCACTGTGAGCATGTTTCCATGTAAATAGTTGGGATTTCTCGGGAACAAATCCTTATAAAACCTTTCTCCCAGCCTTTCGGCCAAAACAATGTTTCTGCATAATCTTACAGCTATCTGAATCTAAACTGGATTTTTAGATCCCCAAATTTAGCTGAACCTGAATGGAAGTGGCATCACTCCATCCCCGTCTGCCGTGTAGAAAGCACTCCCAGTTCATTATATTACAAAGCTAAACAGCCCATGTGATTTTCCTATGTGTCTAATAAACCAGATGTGTGTTTTATATTGGGGTGTGGCTTATATGTGTTGTATCTAGTGGGGGCAATAGAATTCACATTCTCTCCAATACCAGTGTGCTGCCTAATTTACTTTTTATTATTTCAGTTGTCCTCAAATTGTGGCTTTAAACACAGGGCAGAAGGCAAATTTGGGTCCTTTCCAACTTTTGCATTCCAGCAGGTTTGCTAGACTCAAGTAATTATTATTATTATATTTTTTTTAAAAGTTATTAAATCTGGCAGGCAGGATTCAGCTATTACCAAGACTTTTTATAATACTTCCATTCCCTTGCACGCTGCCAGTTGCTAACAGCACATGGAGCAAATCCTAGGTGTCCAAGCTTCTGAGAGGGTGAATTAGTTGAGAAGGACTTGAGACAGATTGCCCAAATGTGAGGCTTTTTTTAGATGGTAAGTCATCCTACAGTTTAAAACTAGAAATGGATCTGGGCAAACATCCCTGAACTTGAGAGGAAATATGGATCCCTGAACTTGAGAGGAAACCGAAACTAATATTTTTCTCTACTGGAAAAGAACCCCCTAATTTTCTATTTATCCCATTCCTCCTTTCCCTAACAAAACAGTATTTTTCTGATCATGTGAATTTTATTTACTGACTACCAAGTAATTACATAGTGAGAAATTGGATGGCTTCACAGGACTGGAAATGGAATATTGACTGCTTAACCTGTAGGTGAGTATGCTGGGTCAGTGCTACCCCAGCAGTGACTACAGATGGGTCTCAAACATCTGCTTCATGCCATGAGGTGGGGCTCGGTCCAGTGGTGTCAAGTGTGTGTATTGCAGGAAACCAATAGTTCTATTGGCAGCCTTGGGAAAGGAGCAAGGACATGATGGGTCTCAGGAAGAGTGTCCCTCTAGCTCTTACCATTGTCTGGATGGACTGTATCTATGGCTGCCTGGAGAATAGAGAAGTACTTGTAGTAATTGAAATCTCAATTTGTTCACGTTGAGTACCTGCCGAGCTCTGTTATCTTTCACTGACACTAGATGAAAATTAAATATTTGATTTAGCTGCAGGATTTTCAGTAACTGCCTAAATCACTGCTGGAAAAGTAAATATGATTTTAAAAGAAAGCCTTGTAGTACAGAAACTGCCAGAAGGAATCAGTACATGGCACTATTTTAGTTGAGAGAGGGGAACAATTCCTGCCATTTCACAGTGGTGGATCTTTTCCTTCTGACCCAGCAGCAGTTGATTAGTTACCCTGAGCTGTTGTAATCTGCACCAGGTCCCACTAATATGCCTGTTTTTTTTTGCTTAAGAAAGAATGGTGAAAAAATGCAGCCCAGCTGTTACAATATAGAAACTTCTAAATGAGCAAAGCTTGTGAAAAGAAGCCCAGCACAGAGAGAGCTTTTATTCATATGGATAAAAATTTTTCTCTTTTGTTCTTTTCTTTTCGCCACCCCCCGTCCTCCCCTTAAATCCCATGCAATATTTTCCTCCTATAGCTTTTGTAAATCTTCTTCCCCTTGTTGCTGGGAGATTTAAAACAAACAGCCAAACAACGAAGAGTATTTAATGAACTCTGAATTGCCTTGCTATTAACTGAGAGAATTTCTAGGTTTCCCGCTTCCCCAATTGGCCTAAAATCACAAAAATAACCTCATCTTGTTATAATCCTATTTCACAACTCGTTTTTCACTGCTCAATTCCACCCTAGACTGGATTTTCTTTCTTCTTAGCTCTCATTTTTCCCCTACCACACATGTATCCACTCTTTCTCTCTCACAAACAAGCTTGCTCACACACCCCCACACATCCACGCTCACATACATCAGGAGTGGTTTACAGCTCAATTTGAAAGATATTTCTTCACAAAAAAAAATAAAAAAGTATCCCTGTTTCTGATGTGGAACACAACTAGCAAAACAAAGGAAACCAGAGTGGGCAGTAAACCCCTTGTGGTCTGCAAGCTCAGTTGTGGGAAACGTGGTGTTAATTTTTCTTATTTTAAAATCCACTAATGCCTCTCACAGAACTTGAAAGAACATTTTGTTTATTTAAAAAATAATAAAAAAAAATCTGATGACTTTGTTATATGGGATTTATTTGGGTTCTTTCTTTTTCTTAACTAGGAAAGTTTGTAGGAAAACAGGATATTTGTCTCTGAAGAGGTTGTCTGCTACTTATTTCCCACATAAACTTCCTGTTGTTGCTACTTCAGAAACTAAGCGGTCTAATCTGCTTGTGTCCTAGGCCTCTCTCACTAGCTCTGTCACTGTGCACTTGGGCCCCAACACATGGGCTTTCAAAGGAGTTTGCCTTCTCATAGCACCCCTGCCCCTAGTTCCTTTAGCATCCCCTGATCAGGACACCTGTCAAGTTTGCCCTCACTCATCTTTCCCTTTAACAACCATCCCTTCTGTCCCTCAAAATTTCCTGTTTCCTCTCATGTCATTCTTTGTAGTACCTAAACTTGAACTATTGCTGTCTTCCATTGCAGTCTGTGGGAAGGAGCTCCTTCCTTTTGTGGATGCTTCAGCACTGTCTCACTGTACTGAAAACACCCACAGGCTCACAAATCTCCTTGGAAATCTGATTTCCTGTTTTTCTTTAACTTCATATTCACTCCTTTCATCCTCACATTAGCACACTTGTTGTGACCTTCCTTTCTTTAGTTTAACTATTCTCTACAGAGTATGGGTTGGTTTTTTTTTTTAATGTGATAATATGCCATTTTCTTCAACCAAGGCAGATTACATAGTCGGCTGTGTATTTAAGGGTCAATGTACAAAAACCTTATAAAAATATCGATCAGCCTGGAAGCCAGTGATATTTTTGTAATGTCCTGGTGACACAATGACTAAACTGATTAAGCCATAAACGATGAGGACATCCACTTCAGCCAGTTCAGCTCCTGGAATAGCTCTCTAGCCCCTAGTCTCCCAGTGTTCTGGATAAATGTGCTTGGAGTTCATTGTAAAACTCCAGGTCAACGGACTGCCGAGTACTCAAACAAAGCAAAATGACCACGTGCAAAGCCATCTCTCCTGCCTGTGCCACCACAGGTGAACTCAATGCAGGGAAATATGAGCAATTGGCAGACCTATAGCATATGCCATCTTAACTGCATAGCTGCCTATGCCTTATGGCATAGGTGCCATAGCATAGACCGTCTTAATTGGTCTGTGATAAAGGTGAGCTGTTCCTTCTCATTGGTGATGTTTTCCTCTCCTGCCTGGCAATTTGACTGGCTGCTCTGCACTACTTATTATTATCCAGATAGTCTTACGTCCTATAAAATTTGATTTGGAAGAAGTTTCCAGCTGACCCACTTAGTGGGTATGGGAAAGGCTGTGAATATCATCTATCTAGACTTAATTAAAGTCTTTTACACTGTTTCCAACAGCATTCTCCTGGAGAAACTGGCTGCTCATGGCTTGGATGCGCATAATCTTTGCTGGATAAAAAACTGACTGGATGGCTGGGCCCAAAGAGCTGTGGTGAATGGAGTTAAATCTCATTGGTGGCCAGTCATAAGTGGTGTTCCTCAGGATTCGCTATTAGGGTCAGTTTTGTTACATCTATTTTTTCAACAATTTGGATGAAGGGATTGAGTGCACCTTCAGTGAGTTTGCAGGTGACACCAAATTGGGCAGCTTTAATCTGTTTGAGGATAGAAAGGCTTTACAGTGGGATCTGAACAGGCTGGATTGATGGGCCAAAGCCAATTGTATAAGGTTCAACAAGTCTGGGTCCTGCACTTGGGTCACAACAACCCCATGCAGTGCTACAGACTTGGGAACAGTGGCTGGAAAGATGCTTGGACAAAAAGGACCTGAAGGTGTTGGTTGACGGTCAGCTGAATATGAGCCAGCAGTGTGCCTAGGTGGCCAAGAAGGCCAACAGCATCCTGGCCTAGATCAGGAATAGTGTGGCCAGGAGCACTAGGGAAGTGATTATCCCCCTGTACTCAGCACTGGCCAGGCCAAACCTCGAACACTGTGTTGAGTTTTGAGCCCTTGCACTACAAGAAAGACATTGAGGAGCTGAAGCGTGTCCGGAGAAGGGCAATGAAGCTAGTTAATGGTCTAGAGCATGAGTCTCATGAGAAGCAGCTGAGGGAACTGGGGATTATTTAGTCTGGAATAAAGGAAGTTGAGGGGAGACCTTATGGCTCTCTAGTACTACCTGAAAGCAGGTCGTAGTAAGGTGGGTGTCAGTCTCTTCTCCCAAGTAGCAAGCGATAGATCTCGGATTGTGCCAGGGGAGGTTTGAATTGGATATTAGGAGAAAATTCTTTACTGAAAGGGTTGCCAAGCATTGGAAGAGTCTTCCCAGAAGAATGGTTGTGTCACCATCCCTGGAGGTATTAACAAGACATATAGATGTGGTGCTTAGTGACATAGTTTAGTGGTGGACATGGCAGTGCTAGGTTAAAGATTTGATTCGATGATCTTAATGGTCTTTTCCAACCTCAATGATTCTGTGAGTCTATAATCACGGTGCAACAACTTCAAAGAGAAAGCCTGATTGTGCCCAATACTAGCTACGGGGGCTACACTAATGGCTCTAACAAATGAAGCTAAACTTTGAGATCATTTTGGGAGTGGAAGGAATGTGGGGGTGGGGTGGTAGCAGCAGTTGGCTTATTAAGCATGTCACACTAGGAGCATTGCACCCCAGCTTTCTGTGATCTAGGTGATGTGCCAGGACTTGGGGCCAAAATTGAGTCCCAAATGTTTAAGGCCCCCATTACTTGGGAAATGCTTCTTATTTGCAGTGTCACATACCCAGAGCTGGTGACGAGGGAGCTGGGGTAGGAATGCGTCAGGACGACGTTTGTGGCAGCACACTTTGTATCACAGCCTGCGTTGGCTAACTTGCTAGGCAACCTCTGAATGCAGGCTTTCTGAAGTGTTTGGGAGGAGGTGAGCTGATCTCCTTTTGAGCGGGACTAGAACAGAGCAGCTCTGATCCTGAATCATTATTCTGCTGCTGATTAATTAACAATGGGACCAGTTTATTCATTAACTGAACTTGTCTCTCTTGTCTGCTTTAATTTGGGAAAAGCAATTAAGTACTGAGGTTGATGAACCAGAGTGTAAATACACAAGCATCTAGCTCCAAAGCCCTGTGGCTTGCTTTATATAAGGAGGACACCGACACACCTGTAATGTAAACTTCTTGCAACTCTACTCCTAGAGCTTGTAGGGATGAGACTATGGAGAGTGAGCGGTGTGGGTAGCAGCATTGGCACGATCACATGACAAAAGCTGGACACGGGGCCAGGACCAGCATGCAGATGCAGCTGGTGCATCAGGCCCTGCCTGGATTCAGCAGTGTCCATGCCTCTTTGGAACTAACAATGGTACACAACAACCTTGCGTGGAAGGGATTTCCTTCTCATCTGTTTACCTTTATAGAAGCCGGCTTTGGAAGTGCACCAACTTGTACTTGCAGCAGTAGCAGACAGGATTTGTTGCTATGTATGTAAGGGTCAGTAGATCCATCACTGGCATAAGTCTGACTTCTGGACGGAAGGCAGCAGCCTTTATTACTGTTTCCCGTGCGCCTCACACCATTGTGGTCCCATGCCTCTCTCTGGTTCATAGCACTCAGTCCGGATGAGAAAAACACTGCCAGGTGAATGAGCAACTGGTGGTCTCCTGCCCAGGCAATTTAAAGTTGCATGTGATTGAAAATCTCTAATGATTTCCACCCTTCTGGGGATCGGTTGGCCAACTATAGACAAAAAATGATACTAGGTTTGAGAGATCTTGGCAGCTGGAGGGATAAGCTGTTGAATGGTCACTAACTGATGCAGGCAGACAGCTGACTCTTAGAAGCTCTAAAGCAAAAGGAAAAGCATCTCACAGGGGAGTGAGATGGTTTTTCTTTGAATTTATTCCTTAGCTGCTGGTTCTTATCATGGCCCACTGATTCTGTAGTTAATGCTGTAGTAGAGCTTTTCTAGTTAATTTGCAAACTCAGGTCTCATTTTTCCATTTTCAATCATTTGGACTATGTCTTGGACTCTCATGTGACAGATTAGGCACCTGCATTGTAATAATGACCAGACATTTCCTTTTCCCAAGGACTTTTTTTGGCTCTTTCTCACTGATGCCAGGGACAGCTTAGTAGCAGCCAAGAAGAGTTAATGTCTTAGCTACTACTTTACTTTCTTTAGTCTTTGGTGAGATGAGCTTTTGAAACTTCAGACTTGTTTCACTGTTATGTATTAATAGTGAGAGTGTGGTAGCACCTAGAAGAGAAGATGAGAATACAAGCTGGGCCTCCATCTGTCAAATGCCCTCCTTCCTTTCTGGGGAAACTGTGTGTGACAAAAGGAAAGAAATCAGAAAGAGATGGAGGTAAAGACAGAGACAGCAGCAAAGATGGGGGCAGATATTGAATAACCAGGTCTCTTCTGCGAGTCTGCTCTTTCTCTTTAGCCCTTTTAGAAAGGATCTTGCTGGCAATCAAATTAGAAACAAAGGCCAAAGCAGTGGGACAAAATGGCAGCTTGAAACCTCAAGACATTTCCCCTCTTCCCTGTGGAAATGAATTGTCATGGGACTGCTGACAGCACGATGGATATGGATTGGCCTCAGAGAGCCTGTGCAGAAGGTAGCAGATAATGAAACATCTGAATCTCAGTGATGCTTCTGTCACTGACACAGCTCAGACAGAGACAGAGCATTTAATTACAGAGGGTTTAAATTACATGAGTAATTGCTGGCGTGATGTGTAGTCAAAAATTTGTATGGAATAGGTCCTCCAGGTGGCTAAGTGTACTTTTAAGACACAGTATTAAGGATAGATGAGCTGTGAATCAAAACTGCCTCTGATGAAGATGCACTACAGGGCATTAAGAAGAAGCTGAAGTTTGTGAATGGGGAAAGGGAGCATTGACTCTGCTCTCTCTGAGGCCCACACCACAAATAAGTTTGAGTTGTGACAGCCATGAGCTGAAGCAATAAAATAAACTTAAATACAGCCCTGCATGTAGCCTGTAAATGCCTCTCTTCTGCCAGACAATGTGCTTTCAGGTGTCTCTGCTGAGGCAGTTGATTATTGGAAAGCTTTATTTTTGTTTGTTTTTAAAAAAATAAAAATAGCTGGCGACATACCCTTTGCTTAGGCGAATAAGATGTTCCTCTTTATTTGGATTTTATGACTCCTTTTCCCATCCCCTCTGGTGTTTGTGCAGCAGACGGCAGCAGAGCTGGCTGCTCAATCCTACCCTGGAAACCCACTGTGTGGAATAAGCAGAGGGAATGAGCAAAGGGAAACTTGAGGTGTAACTGGGCAGTTGAACTGGAGGAAAATAAGGAATAAATGTTTGTCATAGAGCCTGCATGTTAATGACCAGCCAAAGTTCAGAAACTATCAAGCTCAACAGTCTGATCAAGCATGACAAGCTCCTCTTTAAGAAGGGATGCGAGGCCTTACTTTCTCAGGACCAGATCCAGACCAGGATTTAGGTATCGTGACATTCAGTATAGCAGTTCCTCCTCCCCCTCCCCAATTCCAAAGCTTGGTTACAGCACAGGAATGCACAGGGCTGACTTCCGATCCTTACGTAATGAATGTAGGTGTCTAAGAATAGCAGTCAACACCAAATGGAGGGGATGAGAAAAAGTTTAATCCAGCCAACTGGCAATGCTGATGAGACCAGGGATTCTTACATGCTCTCTATTGCCTAGATTTAGAGAGTGATCTCAGAGGTGGCGTTTCTGAAACTGCTTCTGGCAGATAGGTGCCTGGCCTGTGTTTTTTGGGTAAATGCTGCTATTTTCTCTTAAATGTTTGAAGGAGAAGCAACCACCTTTGTTTCATGGCTAGATTACTCATTCAGGAAGCATTAAAGATGAGTAGAGACCTTTTGCCTGCAATGATGCCATAAATAACTCATATGGGAAAACTTTCAGCATTTCTCAGGGCTGGGTCAACGTGCACAGTGTGCACACATTCACTGGAAAGCAAGCAGGAATACAGAATGGTTAAATAGTACACTGATTGCACCTTGAAACACTAGATTGTTCATAGTTTTCAATAGTTTACTTGTTCCATTCATTTTGAAGGCTGTGGCTATGCTTTTGTACAACTTCATGCAAAAATATGGATGGGAAGCCATTAGATGCTGTGATACCAATAGCTAACAAGTTGAAGATTACTTCTTCAATGACAGGATGACAGGTTCCCACTTTAAATGTTAGAATGAGGGATGAGAGTGCTGGTTTGTCAACTAATAGAACCCCACTGTTGGCTCTAGTGGCCTAAAATAAGACAGAACAGATAACAGACTGTTATTCCATAAAATGGAATAGTTATGTCTGTTCCTCTGAGCAGACAATATGAAAAGAACTCAACAGGAGAGCAGTAGCCTAGCATGCAGCTGGGTTGCAACTGTCAAATAGACTGAAAACCATTACACCCTCATGTCATGTTGTTGAAGGACTTTTTCTGCACTCAGAGACATATTAACCTTCCTTTCCATGTCCTCTCCTCACTTTCACCTAAGGGGTGATACAGACACTTGATCATCATGATTTCCAATGACTCATACTCAGCAACACAAGGTTAAATTGATCACCAAACCATCCTCCAGGAAATACTGGTGGGTATCCTCAGGAATTTAGGTTAGGTTCAGGTAAACATCTCTCACACTGGTTCTTCTGATGACTGGAGCAATTTGGTCCTTCCTGCTTTCTGTTTCTAACAACAAAGGTCCTGTTCTCAGTTAAATAAAAAAAGTATATACCTGGTAATTAACAAAAAACAAAAAAAAAAACCCAAAAAAACCCCAAACCCAAACCAAGAAAAACCCAAAACCAAAAACCAACAAAAAACCCAACAAAGCCCTCCACCAGAAAATATAATGATATACCAGAAGAACCATTTGTCCATTAAAAGCTCTTCTCATTTTTCCAGAAGGCATCCGAAGCTCATTAAA
Source organism: Jacana jacana (assembly GCA_013400555.1). Classification (NCBI taxonomy): domain Eukaryota; kingdom Metazoa; phylum Chordata; class Aves; order Charadriiformes; family Jacanidae; genus Jacana; species Jacana jacana. Next base: position 23,008 of record VZTM01002082.1, read on the forward strand.
AAAGGCTTTATTTTAGTGTGGTTGTGGTTTTCATTTTCTCTCTTCTTAAAACAGCTTGTGTCACAGACAAATCACTTTCTCTGGCATTTTCAAGCACATATTTCCTAGCAGTCATGCTAATACCATCACAGGAGGGAAGCATTTAACTATTGCTGTTTCACCTTTGCCTCAGCAGTGAGCATTTCTGTCTTGTAATTGCCATTGATTGTAATTTCTGCTGGAGGAAAATGTAGCCACAATACAGCCTTTCACTTAAATAATAATTTACCCAGTGACTAATTTCTGTACTATGCAAACCTATTCTTCTGGTTGGTTGAAAGATTGGAATATGAAGAGACCTTCAAATGAAGTACTTATGATGTACCCAAGATGCAGCACACAAACTTGAGATTTTGTTGCACTCTATGTTAAGGATCTGACAGGAATAAGTGGCAGAACTATTTCTCAGTGATGGTTTGTTTAGAGTAAGTTGGTTTGTTTTATCTACAATCTGCTTCCAGTGTCTGGGTGCCAATCTGTGGTGGCCTTATCCGCAATGTTTGCTATCTTAACAGTCTTATCCAAAATGTTTTCAAGTCTGTTCAAAACTTTTCATTGTTTCTAACAGGTTTTGTGTAAGGCTCTGATTTGAACACACATGGGAAGCCTCAATTATAGCCTTCATCTCCCTGCTTTGGAAATGCGGCCTTGGCCACCCAGCATGAAGAAGGCTTTGTCAGTGCCAACAGATGGATTTTTTTATTGTTGTATTCCTTACAGGCAGTGTTGCTCAGCGTAGTCTGATTTAGCAAGGTACTTAAAACACATTCTTAATTTTAATTCAGTTTATGGGCCTGTGTAATTCTGCTTGGGGGACTGCTTGGGTGCTTAAAAATCGGGCAAGTTCTCACCTGAGCCCTGAAAAATATTCAGTCAGAGTAGTCATACTCACATCTAGCAGTCCTCCTTGCTACTACCACTACAAACTAATACTGCGTTATTGGGGAACGAAGATGGGGTACTTCTCTCTTTGAGGTATTCTGTTGAAGGAGCTGGAACAAAGCACGTGCACCCTTGGCAGAGGAATGGAAGAAAAAGATGGCCTTGAAGTAGGGAACAGCTGACAGGGTTGTAGTGGAGGTAGTCACTGGTAGAAATAAGCCCATTGATGGAGTGGAAGTAGCTGAAGAGGACCAGCAGTCCCACGACTAAATACTAGAACACAAACCTTTTTCTGAGTTATTGTTATGAATACAGAAAGCAGATAGGAGAGTGGAGCTGAATTCTCTCCCGCTGCTAGAGCATGTCTGACCTGTTGTCTCTGGTGGCATCACACTTAATGCTTTCTTCATAGGTGTCCTGAGCTAAGAAGGTGTAACAGCATTGTTAATAGAGTCTACTTGGTTTACATGGGCTTGGTGTGCTTTCTAGGCATACTTGGGTGAGGTTTGATAGGACAGTGAAGCTCGCCTGCTATCTCATCTCTTTTTAGAAGAGCTGAGCTTGGTGTTTTATTAGCTTTGTTATTGGCTTGCTTAGCAAGTTGAGTCAGCTTGCAAGTTAGACAAGCTAAGGAAAGGATTTGAGGCAAGGGGATGGACCCTCACTGCATCAGCAACTAGACATCTTGCAAGGTCACTGTTTTTCATACCTCTTTCCCCAGTAGCACCACCTGTACTTTCAGAGCTCAGTGATTTACCCTGGTTCATGTCATCCCCCTGTGTAGGGTAGTGCAGCAGGAGGAATGAAACGCTGAGGATTACCATGCAGATGAAGGAAGGTGGTTAGCGCAGCACTTGTGATGGATACTGAGTAGATGTTGGGAAGCAAGAAACTCCTCGTTATCTCTGTCTTCTTATAGAGTCCACTTCAAGTCACTTTGCCTTTGTGAAACCCCGTTTTCCTCTCTTTACAAGAAAACAATAGCTTTCTGCCTTCTAAAAGTATTGCAAGGGTAAATTATTTATTTTCAAAAAAAAAAGCAGTTGGTTTCAGCTTCAGATCTATCAGTCATTCTCATGATTGTTGTGCATACACTTACTTAAAAAAAAAAAAAAAAAAAGTATGGGAGATGAGAAGACTGAAGGGTAGTGCTCCAAAACAAATTTTAGTGGTTATTACTGCAGCAAATAGTTGGATTTGGTAAACATACGAACAAGACTTTTTTCTTCTCAGCACTTTTTATTTTTTTTTTTTTCCCCACAGAAGAATGTTAGCCACTCTTTATTAGGTGTAAATTGTGTATTACTGCATCAAGAGAATGATGTCGATTTACATGGGATCATGGCTTGGCTCACTCAAGCTCTGCTCTGCTTTACTGGGCTACTTTGTAACTGTAAAGTGGCATCCTACCGATTTCTTCTGCAACCCTATTCCTCACATATCCCAGGCCATGGTGTTTGTGTTTCCTGATTCTAAAGCACAATGTCTTAATTATGGTCAGAGAAAAGACATAAGGAAAGGGAATGTCCTGAGTTGTCTTTTAACTGCAATTCTTACTGGTATTTATTTCAAAGTGTAATTACAGGAACGGAAATGACTATGCAAAAGTGGCCTGTTCCTACTAACAATCTCTGCTGCTTGTGTACATTTGAGTCAAATCTGCAGACCTTTGTTGACACAAGTTTTATTGCAAGTCATATTTATTTTCCAGTCTCTATTACAAAACAGCCTTGCAGCGAGGGCTCTCTTCAGGGAGAGGAGAAGGGTGAAGAACCAGAGGGACCAGCAGTGCAAAAGTCGTTTTGTCAGTTGCTTCTCTTGTCACTGGCAGCTTTTGCTGCCGAAACTGTTAGCTTCTTCTGCCCCCTCGTGTAGACATGTGGGCACTGCCAGCAATTTTTCTCTTGTAAAAAGCTGCCCCGAGAAACAGCAAAATAGGATAAACAAGCAAAAGAGCTCTGAGATATAGAAGTTATGTTGAGCAGTGTTTTGTAAAGGAAGCTCTTTGATAGCCAGGGGAAGACAGCTGTCTAGTCCTGCACTAGAGAATCTCCCAAACCATCAGAAAAGAGAAATTACTTCTTGAAAATGTAGTTCTCCAGGCTGTAGAATGCAGAAGCTTCCAAAGACAGTAAAACTGCTGAAAATCTCTAGTTTAGTGTCACGTTCAGATTTGAAGATGACCATGTCCAAAAGTTTCATCTAAAGTATATTACCTTCAGGAATTACGTGTGGAAAGGTCAGCTGGGCCTTTCTGCTTTACTGGTTTCTCTTTCTCTTTGCAGGATAGGTCTGCCACCACTGTTCAGCCCGTTTGCTGGTGTGTCACTGGGTCCCACTGCCACCTGATGCTCCTTATCCCATCATCTTGTATCCAGATGTCTCAGGCTAAACGTCTGTACTCCTGGCCTATGTCTTTCACTACACTGAGCTTTCAAATACTTTTTCGAGTGCCCTTAGTTGAAAAAAATTATCAGGACAAATATTAAACAGCTCCTCAGAAACAGCAATGCGGTCAAAGGGTGAGAGACACTGCCATACTGAGGTTTTGCACTCAAACCCACACCAATCCTGGACTATGTTTAGAAGACTTTTTGGTTTGTTTTTCCTTAGTGCTAACTTAGGCAAAATTTCACTAAGGTTAATAGGAGTTCAGCTGAGCAGAGAATTAATACAACTGGAATCAAGACTGTGCTATTTGTTCCTTTTTTTCCCCAACACAATTGGGGTCAGAGTGGATTGATCTGTGTTCCAAAAACATCATAGCAGTGAGATACTGAATCTCACCTTACTGTGGAGGACAAAGCAGTTTTAGGATGCAAACCAGGTTGGATAACTAATGCTGCTGAGCAAACACATACCAACATTGTCTGTGGTCTTATATACCCTTATATTTTCAGTGCAGCTGAACTGCCTTACAAAAAAAGAACAGGCAGTAATACAGGACTGATCAAGAGCAGAGAGAGAGAAGATAAGAGGAACTGTCAGGAATATGAATCCTCAAATTCTGTTTCTAGAGGCCCATCTTGTACAGTTCAGGCTTTTTTCATCTTGCTTTACACAAAAGAAGTCCTAAGAACCTCTCAGTTAAAAAAAAAAAAAAAAAAGAAACTGCTTCTGCAATTACTGTTAACAGACCCTTAAAAGCAGATTTGCAGGGTCTCCTATTTTCTAAACTGACTTTGCCTATCGGAAAACCATCCTGGAAGCAGCAGGACACCATCACCATTTTCAGTGTTTCCCAGTGACAGGACAAGGGGCAATGGGCACAAACTGGAACACATGAAGATCCACTAATATATGAGAAAAATCTTCTTTCTCATTAGGGTGACAGAGCACTGGAACAGGCTGACCAGGGAGGGTGTGAAATCCCCTTCTCTGGAGACCTTCAATATCTGCCTGGATGCAGTCCTGAGTAATGTGCTCCAGGCAATCCTGCTTTAGCAGGGGAGTTGGACTAGATGATCTCTAGAGGTCCCTTCCAACACTGACAATTCCCTGATTCCATGATCACATTGTACAGTGTGGGGGCAGTTGAATAAACAAAGCCACAGAAATAAAATCCACTAACAGCTGTTAAATACAAGGAAACAACCTCTGTGTCGAGAGGTCCCTAAACAATGGATTGCTGAAGCCCATGGCTTTCCCAGGGAAAGTATAACAGTAAGTTTGCTAGGCTGCTCTTCTACCTGACTGCTTCTAGCCACTGTCAGAGAAGAGATAATCAGCTAGATGTGTCTTCAATCTGATCTTGCAGTTTTATTCTTATGAAGGCCTCTTAATCTGAACCCAATGAGAGCAAGTAACTTGTGATCTGCAGGGAGAGAAATCATGTAGAAAGTAATTTACACACTCCAGCACTAGGCAGACCTGGCTGCAAATGTAGAAGTAGCTATGAAAGCAAAGAGTTTAAAAAAGAAGAGAGAAGAGCTGTGAATGGATTCATCAGATCCAAATTTTAAATAATTCAACCTAGAATGATAGAGTGGTGGTGGTGTTGTTGCAACTTTTTTTTTAAGGCCTCAATTAAGCCTTGAGAAAGGAAGCCAATGCACCTTTAAAACTTTCTGCTTAATCAACTATAGCAAATGCTCATTTAATGATTGTCTTTTTGTACCAACAAGAAGTAACAACGCTTTTAGCAAAAGAAATGGGATGAGAGAGAAATTGCCTAATCAGCCCTACTCATGCAGTGCTTTGTGAGAGAGATTATTGAATTTTCAGTCTCTGCAGAATTTTAATGAAGCTCTGTCTTGCTGGAAAATCCAGCCCTTTGTCAATAAAGTTCAATAACTCGACCACCCATGTAATAAGATGTACTGCCTGAAATCTTTCACTTGCCAAAGCCAGAGCCCTGCTGGAATCTCCCTGAAAGTTAGAAGTACTCATTTGTGTTGTGTATTTTCCTACAGTCTGCATGCAGTGGAATTTTTATTTACTGTTGTGAAAATCTGTTTACAGGGAGGTAGAGAAAAACCTCAAATTTATCGCTGTGTGCTGGTTGCTATTCTAATAGGAATATTGCCCTGCTAAAAGGGAATATAATCAACTTGTGTTTAGGACTGCATCTTTCAGACAAAGAGAATAGCAAAACACTTCACTGGGTTAAGAAATAAGTAACAGGGTACTGAGAAAAACAGAACTATAAGCAAGGGAGGTGAAAGGCATTTCAGTAAGATTTGAGCAGAGGTGAAAAATGAGGGGGCAGAGAAATTCAGAAAGTCACTGAGTAGCAGAATACCTTTGCACTACTGTCGATGGTTGGTATCAGAGGAAAAGGGAGACCACTGATCTGCTAAATTGGATAGAGCAAATTCAAAGGGATATTCATTAAGGGAAAAAAAAAAAAAAGAAAAATAAAGTTCATTCAGCTGGATGGATATGGGGTGTCTCTTATGTGTATACCAAAACTTAAGGTTTGAAAAAATCAGAAAGTGTGGGGCTTTGACCAGCTTTTTCTACTGATTAACTGGCCCTTCTGGGGTCCTCTGTGCTAGTTTTTAATAGAAATTCCATTCTGTATTGACAAGACATGTTCTTCATGAAAGTTCCATTGTGACACTAACTTATTGCTGTGAGAGGTTGTTTTTTATTAATTGTCTTTTTCTAGTAGAAAAAGATTCCACTGAAATTCTAAGCTGATTCCCCTCTAACTCTGAACTGGATTCCAGATAAACAAGAAAAGAATTAAAACTTCTGAAGAGGAATTTGTGTAAAGGAAAATCCATAAGCAGCATTATGGAGTTGGGATTTGATGAAGACAGGGGAGTAAAGGTCAGTACTCAGGTAAGAGGACACAAAGTTATCAAAAAGAATGTTATCAGAAACCAATGGGGTGATATTCAGAGAATATCATGGTGTCAGAATTGCAGTGGCAGGAGAAAACTTCAGAATCAACCCTGACATCAAGGTTGTGATGTCAGGGAAGACTCCTGTAGAATATATGTCATGGGAGCAGCAAGGACTGTGAAGATTTTCTTGTTCAGTTGTCCATAAATGTCTTTCAGACAACTATTTCAATAAAACAAAGGTAATAGCACAAATTTAGATGGACAGAAGAGACAGGAAAGTAATTAGAAATACACAGAGGATGGAGAACAGGCAGTCACAGCATAGTAATGCAATGGATAATACCTGCTTAATATAGACAGTAGAAGTCCAGAAAAGTTTAATGAAGATCCTTATAAGCTATAGAAATCTGTCAATTAAAATAGTGTGAGTAGCTGGAAATGTTGCAGACTGCTTTGGAGAAGAACGTGTGTCTACCGCTTAATGCAAAGCCTTGTGGAGGGGTGACAAAAACACATTAAACATTTTGCAGTGACTGCCCTGGAGGAAAAGGACCAAAGACTGGTGAATCCTAGTTTTGGGTAGCAGTACAAAACCAATGCTTTTAATTTGGACAGGTGTCAAAAATTCTTGCTACCTTGACCAATGTGACTCACCAAGATAAAAAGGATAAAAAGGAGATGTGGATAACAAAGGACTCCTGTTCCAGAACTCGTCACAGGTAGCATTACAGACCCTCTGGGAATTTTACACATTTAATGGCAGAAATGGAAAGAAACAAGTAAGAGAATGACTAAGTAATTTGATAGTAAATATTAAGAAACACTACTAAGGCTGTGGGGACTTGAATCAATGGAAGAATTAGTGTGTGAATGGAGGAAAGCAGACACAGGGAGAGAAACTGGGAAAGGGTAAGGGAAGGAGATATGATTCTTGAAGGAAGCAGAGATGATGGCACTGCCAGAGTGATTTAATAGAATGGAACTGCCCATCATGTTGAAAGCTAATCTAAGTAGAAAGACAGATTATGAAATACTTGCAGAATCCCAGAGAGGGATACGAAGAACATGATCTGAATTTTTAAAAGCAATGAGACTTCTTTCTTGAGTATTTGCTGAGAAAGGTTGGAATTTGAGTCGCAGATAATGTATTGGAGAAAGGAATCTTATAAATAAGGAGGTGAAGAGAGTAGACTTTTGAAACCTCATGAATAGTCTGGTAAAGTATCATAGAATCATAGAAACACAAGGTTGGAAAGGACCTACAAGATCATCTAGTCCAACTGTCCTCCTGTCATCAATACTACCCACTAAGCTACTAAATCGTCTCTTCTAGCACCTTGTCCAGAGGCTTCTTGAACACCGCCACGGACAGCGACTCCACCACCACCCTGGGCAGGACATTCCAGTGCCTGACCACTCTTTGGGAGAAAAAGTTTTTCCTGACATCTAATCTAAAACTCCCCTTGTGCAACTTGTGGCCGTTCCCTCGAGTCCTGTCATTAGTTATGTGGGAGAAGAGGCTGACACCCTCCTCTTCACAACCTCCCTTCAGGAAGTTGTAGAGTGCAATGAGGTCTCCCTTGAGCCTCCTCTTTTCCAGACTAAACAATCTCAGCTCCCTCAGCCGTTACTTGTAAGACTTGTGCTCCAGACCCCTCACCAGTTTTGTTGTCCTTGTCTGGACACATTCCAGGGCCTCAATGTCTTTCTTGTAGTGAGAAATTGAACACAGTACTCAAGGTTGCAGCCTCACCAGAGCTGAGTAGTGTAAACGAAGCAGCTATTTTAAAGGATGTGCATAGCAGGAAAGATCTAAGTGAACAAAGCCTGGAAAGGGAAAAAGGGAGAAAACACCAAAGGAAGAAACACATGAAAGTTAATGTTTGAGGCATAAGACATGTCCTAATAGAAATTAAGAGAGAAGAAAGGATTGCCAGCAGGACTAGGAATCGGAGAGGGTGTGGAGAACAATGAACTTGCATATACCAGTGTTAGTTTGCTGGAGTCAGATAATTGCCAGAACATTTGTGGTTTATGTCTTAGAACAAAAGGCTGGGAAGTGTCCAGGCATAGATTTACTGAGTATACAAACCAACTGAGATTAACTGGCTGTTAATGAACACAAGGTAAGAACCTCTTCCTCTGTACTTGCCAAGTGAGACTTGACCAAATGTGGACGCAGATTAGCCAAACCTTTTAAAACTCATTAATTCTCTATCTCTTAAAGTTGTTCAGACAAAACAAAATGTGCTATTGAATTACACATCCTAGGTCAATCACAAGAATTCTCCATGTAGGGTTAGTGGGAAAGATTCTGTCCTTTTTGTGGAAAGACATCTGAAAAGTCTATCTTAACAGTTCCTTTTACTTTACACTTCATTAACACCAGGTATTAATTTTTATCTTCTTTGTATGGAGACATGACTCTTTATGGAACCACAGCCTGGTGTGGTCTTTATCTTCAGAGTACATAGTATTTTCTTACAACATCCCTTTCTACTAGTGTGAATCCTTAATGAAAAGATAGTGCACTAAGCAGGTGGATGATTAATCTTTAGATGGTACAAAGTGGCAGCACCTCAGTGAAATGTTTTAAGGGAACTGACTACCAGAGACAATGTCTGTTGATCCCCAGACCTCCCTTCCATAAGAAGTAGCAATAAAGGAACAGCTAAGCAGAAGTGGAAGCCAGTTATGGATGAAATGCATGGGTTGCTATGAAGCAGCAATGCCTGCTATGGGATGCCAACACTTCCAAGACTGGGATTCAGTCACAGCCTTGGGGATGACATTTATGTAGGTCATTGTGACTAATTATAAATCTGAGATGTTATTTTCTTTCCTGAAAAGGTGCAAATAAGCTGTGAATAGCTGGATACTTCGCTGAGTTAAAATTGCAGGAGCTAACAGGATTTAATTACACTAAATGTAAGTTATTGCAACTGTGTTAACAGCCTACATGAAAGGTAAGAAATATGAATTTGATTCCTGCCTTTTCTACAGCATTTCCTTCACTATGAGCAATGGTTGAATTTACTCTTGCTGACTAGTACTGTACTTTGAACAAAGTGAAGTGCTGTTCTATGGGTTAAATGCTTGTTCTTTCTTCTCCTGTGTGCCTCATTTTGTAACTGTAAGATGTGGTTTATGTCCTTAATATAAGATACTCAACAAGTACAAAGTTTAGTAATACAATAAAGAATTATGCTAATGAGTATGCAAAAATCAATTCTGTTCTGAAAATAAACATATTTGATAATCCATAGCTAACTGAAGCTGTAAAAATGAAACTGGGTGAAGCATCATCTGTGGCAGATAACATACACCAGGACACTATATTAGGAAGATGAGATTTGCACAAATATCATTTTGTCAAAGAAGCAGCACCACTGGAAAAATCAACACTGCAGACAAAACCCAGGAGTGCAGCTGACCTTTATGAACTGATATTTTTTGCACTGGGTTAATTTTGCTTCATCTCTAAAATAAAACCTTTCCAGTTTAAGGCAGCTTAAGTTTTACAATTAAAAAATGCTGATAATCATGTTACTCTTCTTAGTTGTTGCCATTTTAATTTTCATTATCTACCATGAAAGACTATTTTGTGTTTTTTATGGAAAGAATACTGAGAGATACTTCTACCCATCTGCTCTCATGGCATCCTCACGTTCTCCCTAAAAGGGGACATTTCAACATGCTAGCTAGCTGGCTCTCTGTGTTCAGTACCTGAGCCAAATGAGTGAGGGAGGCTGAAAGCAAGCTCCTTGTTTTGGAAGTTGGTAGGAGTGGTTTCAAGTACCAGCTAAGGGCTCGGATTGTATAATAGCTGCTGGCATACATCATCACAGGTATTTCACATCTTTATTTCCTTCAGTTCTGTGAGCATGAGAGACTTCAGAGTATACAAAGTGATGTGAGCTCCATTACGCTGACAAAAGTCCAAATTGCAAACCTCATTCTTTCTCTCTGAATGCCCAGCCCCATCTTCACCACATTATGTAAGGATCTTTGTTTTCAAGACATAAAATAAAAGTGCTATAAAAAAGTTAGATACCATAATAATGACAAAAAGCCTACTTACGAACCTACCCCTTCAAATTTTTCTGTCTTTTCTCTTTAATATTTAGCATATAACTATCTCCAGTGTTGTTTAACGTCTGCCTGCAATGATTACTCTTCTCGGAGAAACTGTGGGAGTGTTGGTTGCCTGGTGAAAGTGGCCGGCAAAGGAATTCAGGGTAGAATCCTGTTATCTTTTTTTTTGGTGTATTATATCCCAACTTTTCTTGACTAATCCTGTGCTAAAGCTAGAGAAGGTTCTTTTATTTACTTGGCCTGACTTCCTCATCCTAAAAGGCACTTTGATTTCCATGGAAGGAATTGCATTGGAAAGATTACACAGAAAGGGGCTTATATGAGGGAAAGCTGATTGAGAAAGCTTCTTTTCAAGTCTGGTCCTTTTTGTTTTGCATGATATGTTAAATCAGTTGCTTACCCTTTTCTGTTCTACTTCTGTGCCATTGGTATGAAAAAAAAAGTAGCCTTTTAGTATGCCATAAAATCTCAAACACATCTCTCTCAGGAATCTGCAGCTTTAAAGCTGAGAAAGGATCCAAGGAGGAGTTGGATGTCTCTGGTCCTGTTGAGAGCTGGGCAAAGGTTACCAAACCTGACCTCATTCCTGCTTCCCTCCTGGGGGTTAGCAGAGGACAGCAAGGGGTGCAGTGCGCAGGGTGGTTGCTCTCAGACTGATTGTTGTTGCTCTAGAAGGGAGGTATTGATGAGGGTGTCCTGAATCATCCCCAGGGGAACAATGTGAGTTAGTAGAAGTAGATAGACCCAATTTTTATCAAAAGCCATGATAGACACTACTGATGAAATGAGATAAATCACACTCAGATGGAAGTGATAAAGGTCATTTGTGATTTAGTACTGAGAGAAGCATTGGAAAGGCAATCCTATCCTCTTCATTAATCATTAAAAATCCTGTATTAGATAGCCTCTTGGTTTTGTCTGCAAAAATTGGAAGATGCAGAAATTTTTCTCTTTTCCCTCCTTGCTGTATTTAATGCTGTATTTTTTATGTGTAACACCCAGAGGCACAGCTTATCCGTCAAGTAATTCTTTCTTAAAAGTTTCTTGTTTCTGATGCTGTTGTAGAATGATACTCCTGCCCTGTCCAACCTTTTATTGTATAAACGACAACAACAAAAGAAGAGAAAGGGTGAGGAAAAGAAAAGGAATCATTATGTCACAGGTTTGCACAGCACTGAATCTCAGAGCTTGAACTGACTCTAGCAGCAAGTTCTGTCTTGCTGCAGGAGACCTTTTTTCCTCCTTCAGTGGACCAGTGACCTACCTCCAAATTCATATACTTGGTGAAGGACCTTTCCCAGTCTGTCCCTAGATGGGTAATGTATACGTTCCTCCACAAGTAATCTGTGATTTGCACATGTTTACTGCCCCACTCCCTCCTCCTGCCCCCCGGGAAATGTAATACTCGTATTTCTCCTGTTAACCTGAATCTCTGCTTAATGCTGGATATAATTCAGTGGCACAGTAAAAACAATGAAACGGTTTATTCTAATGAAATGTAAAGAAATAATCTACGAGATGTGAAAAAAACCAACCACAAACAAACAAAAGAAGATATGAATTTCATAATTACCCAAGATTTAAGCTGAGCTTTAGGTCTGCTCTATTAAGTTCATTTGGTAGAGAGAAAAGGGCAGTGGTCACCACCTATGAGAATAGGGGCCAATTTCTTTCCAGAACTGAACTTCTGTCTAGGTTCTGCTCTTTCTTGGGCAACTCTTTTCTCAGTGGTGATAAATATACTCCCAAAGATTTCTGAAGAAGATTTCCCGAAGATTTCTGAAGTATTCTAACTTTGATGAGCAGTTCAATCAAGGTAGTCAGTTATAACATGACTTCCAATGAATTAGAGCATTTTTTTTTCACATAGAATTGAGAGATATCTCTTCCTATAAAGTGGTTAGAGAGAATAAGCATTTCTGAATTGTCACAACAATTTCATCTAAGTCTGTAAGCTGTAATAGCCTACAATTTGAGAACAACTTAATTATGTGAACATTGCAATGGTAATAAGGAAGACCGCTTATTGCTAGCTCACAGCAGAGATTATACATGATAGGTAATGAGACAAAGTTGGCAGACAGTAGTAAGATTGGTCTCGGCAGCTCCCCAATCTGAATCTGCTGGATTTGGAGAAGCGTGGGCATGTAACTGTTTTTGTGGCCCTGTGGGTGCTTATAGATGGAAACCATTCTGGGAGGTGCCAAGTGGTGGCATGAAGTCAATGTATGTGCAGTATGCTTTTGCCTCTTGGATGCAATACCCAAAAGGACATAACCCCTTAAAATAGTATTTGCATAGAGCAATGTTTGACTTTGCCTCTATATACGTATATATAGCCTCAAAGAAATGATGCTGTGTTAAACAGTGAATCAGCAGAAGCACCCACAGAGGGCAATGGAATTGTACAGGCTGAAAGCAGAACCACATCTGAGTCATCGTGTGCCTTTTTGGCTTATTTCTCTTGTTTCTTATGCAGGGCCTTCCACTACTGTGAGAAAGAAATGACTCAACATTCCTGTCCGCTTCCAAGTGGGCAGGATTAGCGTTTTAACACCCGCCTCCACCCCCCAACAATAGGGTATTGGTGGGAAGCTGAAGGGATCTCATCCTGGGCTACACGTTGCCCTGTGATTTGATCCATTATCCACATCTATGCCATTCAGGGTTATGAAAAGACCAATTTTATCTTATATAAAAAGTGATTGATGCAGCACATGTGTCATAAAGCTCAGTGGTGAGCCTTTTATTTGCATTTCTCTGCCCAGCTGCTGTTATGGTACTCCAGGGTTGACTGCCAGTACACAGCCATTTGAATGTGTATTTCATAGCTGTATTTTCAGTGGTTGTGTCTCAAAGTGGCCCTTTCTGACTCTGGTGTTGTCAAATACCCCTTGAGCTTTGCACTCCTGGATTGTGACATTGCCAGCCCTTTCATAAAGTAACATCTGTGCTCCAGCGGCTGCTGGCCTCTTGTGCAATTTCTGCATCAGTCGATGGCTCTGCTTCAAAAGTGTGTGTGAGAAATGGGTCTGACTGCCCTTATTTCATTCTGTCATTGCCTATTGCACTTTGGAGGGTATACAGGGCATGAGACTATGTGGCTAGCATGTCACTGCTTCTCCGGTTCCCATTTTTGTACAGCCTCATGTCACCTCTTCATCAGTTGTTTTGGAGAAAAGTATGTACAATAAAAGAAGACTGCCTGCTGCAACGTGATATTCTTGTTCAGAATCCATCCGAGCACTGTGCCTGTCACACTGGCTCACATGCTAAATGAAGAGAGACATTTCACAGTCTCTTTCCATTTTCATTTTTTTTTTCCTGATGTTTTGATGATTCTCAGATTAGGGCACGTTGTAAGTCAGCAGTGAAATCCACTGTGCCATGGGGACCACCATCCAGGAAGGGTAATTTTAGGCCCTGGCACTCTGACTTAGCATAAACAGGTGGATGCAGCTGCTGTCCACAGAAATGGTAAGCGTCTTGGGAAATAGCATACAAAGCCAAGCAAGAAGGCAGTGCAACATATTATTCCTGTAAATGTCCAAGCTCGACAGAATAGTGGTTGTGAAAGTATGCAGCCTGCTGATTGAATCTGCCAGATTGTGTGCAATAGCACCCTTTGCTCGTTCAGACACAACGGTGAAAAGTGGTCCTTTTTTTTTTCCATTCCTCCTTCCCTCTCTCTGCCGTTGTAGTGTGCAGTGTCACTTTTTCTGTACCTTCCTCTTTGCAACCTCTTTGCAATTGGTCTTTGCCAAATGAAAATGCTTCCAATAATGGTTACACTCAGAAATAACTTTGCAGGATGTAATAGCATTCTATGCAGAAGTAAGCTATTATTTTTGAAAATGTGTGTTCTGTACAAGGCTGAGTAATATGTCAAGGCTCCTTGCCTCCTTGAATGTGGAATTCTGCTTCTATGTTATCTCCACAATGGCAAAACAGCAATGTGTTGCCACTGTGTACCACATTCCCTATATTTCTTTCATAGTGATCTTTTGATATTTTTTGTTAAAAATCCTTCTTATTATTCATGTTAAAGAAGCATCTTGAATCTCTGCAAAGGCACATGGAAAACAAGGAGGTGACTGGAGACAGCCAACGTGGCTTCACCAGAGGCAAATTGTGCCTGACAAATATGGTGGCCTTTTACGATACTGCCACAGACTTGGTGGACAGGGGCAGAGCAACAGACATAATATACCTGGACTTACGCAAAGTATTTGACACTGTCCCGCATGACATACTGGTCTCGGAAGCTGAAAGTCATAGATTTGATAGATGGACCACTCAGTGGATAAAGAACTGGCTGGATGGCTGCACTCAAAGGGTTGTGGTCAATGGCTCAATGTCCAAGTGGCGGTCTGTAATGCATGGTGTTCCTCAGGTGTTCGTACTGGGACCAGTGCTATTTAACATCTTTGTTGGAGACATGGACAATGGGATAATGCACCCTCAGCAAGTTTACTGATGACACCAAGATCGGTAGTGTGGTAGACACACTGGAGGGAAGGGATGCCATCCAAAGGGACCTGGTCAGGCTTGAGAGGTGGGCTGCATAAACCTCATGAAGTTCAACCAAGCCAAGTGCAGGGTCCTGCACCTGGGACATAGCAATCCCAAGCACAAATACAGGTTGAGTGGAGAATGGGTGGAGAGCAGCCCTGAGGAGGACTTGGGAGTGATGGTAGATGAGAAGCTCAACAGGAGCCAGCAGTGCGCACTGGCAGCCCAAATAGCCAACTGCCAACCTCAAAAGAAGCAGAGTGAGCAGGCTGTGGGAGGTGATTCTGCCCCTCTACTCTGCACTTGTGAGACCTCACCTGGAGTACTGTGTCCAGCTCTGGAGTCCTCAACGGAGGAAGGACATGGACCTGTTGGAACAGGTCCAGTAGAGGGCCATGAAGATGATCAGAGGGATGGAGCACCTCTTCTATGAAGAGAGAGTTGTGGTTGTTCAGCCTGGAGAAGAGAAGGCTCTGGGGAAACCTTATAGCAGCCTTCCAGTACCTAAAAGGGGCCTGCTGGAGAGGGGCTCTTTGTCAGGGAGTGTAGGGATAGGATGAGAGATAGTGGTTTTAAATTGGAAGAGGGAAGATTTAGATTAGATACCAGAAAGAAATTCTTTCCTGTGAGGGTGCTGAGATACTGGAACAGGTTGCCCAGAGAAGCTGTGGAAGCCTCATCCCTGGAAGGCCAGGCTGGATGGGACTTTGAGCAACCTGGTCTAGTGGGAGGTGTCCCTACCCATGGCAGGGGGGTTGGAAATCAATGATCTTTAAGGACCCTTCCAACTTTAACCATTCTATGATACTATGATTCTATGAAATGTGTCCAGACATGTAGAATGACTAAACATGTTGCTGTTGTTGGGGAGGAGTTTATTTTTATGTCTTTTACTCTGCTTCTAGGTTTTAAATTCCTTTTAGTGCTCTTTTACTGAATTGCATTATCCCTGAATTTTATAGATGTGGCAATATAGCTTACTTGTTCAGATAGCTTTTTGGTCAGGCAGAACCTCCAACAGAAACCATCAGCTATATTGTTCAAATCTTCACTCAGAAATTTCATCCTCATAACTATCTATATCAAATTAGCCTGAACTGTGTCACATTTTGCAAAATATGCCAGACAATTGAAATACCATCCAAATTGAGCCCATGTAAGTTCAATTTATATGTACTATGTCTCTGGGATCCTTTTTCCATGAATTCATTGAGCATGTTAGCCATTCTTCGTAATTTTTGTGCTGTTCGCAGTGTTATTTGCTCTGGTGGGAGCTTTTAGTCAGTTCTCAAAAGTCATGCACGTCCTTTATTCATTCCTCTGTTCTTTATTTGATGTTTATCAGGGCTGGCTCAAGATGCAAGCAAAGCAGGTTATTGCCTAAGGTGGGTGAACCACCACAGACCCAATGCCTCCTTTTCTGTATGAAATTGAACAAAAGCAAGAGCCAGATTCTGTACCTGTGGCAGGGAAATCCTGGTTATATACACAAACTGGGGGACAAGAGGCTGGAAAGCAGCCCCACAAGAAAGAGATCTGGGGGTTTGGGTTGATGGCAAGTTGAATGTGAGTCAACAATGTGCTCTGGCAGCTGAAAGGGCCAACTGTATCCTGAGGTGTTTCCAGCACAGTCTTGGCTTGTTTGTCCCAGTTGGCACTGCACTGGTGCAGTCCCACTTTGAGTACTGTGTGTGTTTTTGGGCGCTTCAATATAATAAGGACATCAAACTATGAAAGCATGTCCAGAGGAGGTGAGATGATGGTAAAAGGCCTTAAGGGCAAGACTTAGAGCAGTAGCTGAGGTCACTTGGCTTGTTGAGAAGTGGAGAAGGCTGAGGATCTCAGATCTCTTCTACCTGGTGACCATGTAATGAAGCTGTGTCAGGGAAAGTTCAGAATAGACGTTATGAAAAGGTTCTTCACTGAGAAGATTGATTGGTCACTGGAACTGCCTCTCCGGGGAATTAGTCACAGCACCACTGCGAGAATTCAAGAAGAGTCTGGACAATGCTTTTAGTCATATGGTTTAGTTTTATGTAGTCCTTCAAGAAAACTTGGACTCAATGATCCTTAAAAATCCTTTCCAATTTGAGATTTTTGGATGATTCCTACGCTAGAGTTCTGTAAAACCAAATTTCTGGATGAACACTGGGGAATGGCTGAGATCTGTAGCGTAGCAGGTATGAGTATCTGTGAAGAAGACATTCTCCTCAGGCAGGAGGAAATTACCCTTCCCAACACTCTCATGACTTGACAAAGCAAAAAGCGTGGTCCTTCAGCAGTGCTCAGCCCCAGTACTCTGTCCTGAAGTCCCCGTTTCTGTGATCTCTCTTGCCTGCCAAGCCCGGCCCCATTCCTTCTCCATGTGACCACAGAATTCAGTGTCACTTGTGCTGTGTGACACCATGAGATTAGCACCTCCATACTCTGCACTTCCATAAAAGACTGGCTTTATGACCACAGGCAATTCACACCCATTCTCCATGCCTCAGTTTCCCCACACATAAGATGTGAAACAAAGACCTTTCCTTTTGAGGAGTTAGTGAAATCTGGTTAATATTTGATTAATGCTTTCAGAATCAGCGCTAATTATAACCTCCATTCACCCCTCTCCTCTTGTGACAGCACCATGGAGTGTAATCAGCAACAATCCATCACCTAGAACTAAATAAACAAGCCTTAAAAGGTAAAATGTAACTACAGTGGATGCTAGAGGCAAAAAACATTAAGAAAAGGTGGAAGTGAGCTAGTTTTATGGTTTTTTTTTTATGATGTTAGTGGAAAAATCATGTATTACATGAATGTAAATGGTAAATATAGCCCTAGGAAAAAATAATTCAGGAAAAAGGTTCACAAATATCTATCTCCAGCAGTCCTAAGGAGATGATAGTACAAGAGCAATGGTGTAGGAAGGAGCTGACGAGGAGACAGTTATGTCCAGAATCAGGGCTGCTTCTGGAGGTGCAAGCAGCCTGCTGTTAGTCAAGGTCTGATGCTGTATTTTTAACTTCAAGATGAATCTTGCCCCTGAATGATGATGTGTTTTTTCACTTCAGTAAAAACATTTAAATCTGTGGCAAATAAGCCTTAGTTTAAGGTCCCACAAAAGGAATGTCAGTTATTTTAAATCTCCCTTACGTATGCACCTGTACATGTGTGAATGTAAACATTTGTCCCTGAAATGAATTTGGTGTAAAAAGCATTGCTTATTTGAAGCCAACAGACATTTGCTTATACAACAATGTGGGTGACAGGAAATACTTCCGATGAAATCAAAAGAATGTGAAATCCATTTGTCAACTACTCAGTGAGGTGAGTGCTGGAATACTTAACAATTTGCTTTGATGGTGGTGTGCATTTTCTAATTTATTGGATGCTTGCTTCTTTCATAAAATAAATTATGTATCATTAATCTTGCTGGGAGGCTGGTGTCTTCAAGTTAATTTAGTGATTATTTTCTTAGATAATCTACCTGCTAGGAAAGTATGATGTGATCAATATAGGGAAGTAATCTGGCTATCAATGATTTATGTATGTACACGTACAATATGCATCTCATCACACTTGACCTCTTCTCTCAAAGGCATTCACATTAGATTTTGGGAGTGAAATATTTTATTTTGCATCTTTTGGCACTGGATGTTGATAGCAGCTAAGATTTATAATGGCAAATTGATTGATTCCCACACTCATCTATCTAAACATTTCTAAATCATGAGAAATTAGCACTGATTCTTCAATAAATTCCATGAAGCCAAAGCCATGAATCTGTGTGCAGTGCAAGATCAGGGTTGTAACTAGTGCTGGAAGGACCAGTTGATTCCTGATTCAAGAAAGAAATTATACATATGCTGAACTTTGAGCTCATCTTATGCCTGTGGTAATTAGCTGCCAATAAAATCCATGTGCCTTTGTGGCAGAGCACTGGAACCCCAAAAGGATGGCCCAGAGCCTGTCCTCCTCACCTGTAAATCACACAAGGTTGCTACAAGAAGAGTGAAAGGGGTGGAAGGGAGAGGGCTGAGCAGGGAGAGCTGGTGCCCGTTTACCTGCTGGATGACTGGGTCCACCATGCTTGGGCAGTGCATGAATGCCCTGGAGACTGCTTGAGATTGGAGATGGAATGCTTCAGTGTGACTAGCCAGTGAATTTGTCCTCAGACACAGCCTTGAGTCCACTCTGGCAAACACTACAGGGCCAGACATTACTGTATAAGGATGGGGCAAAGATGATATTCAGTGTTTTCCTGAAGGCAGAAGCTATTGAATCAGATCCTGTTCAGCTGACCCTCAGTCAGCTCCAGGCATTAGTAGTATTTTTTTCTTCCAGCTTGGTTGCATTTCTTACCTGATAATCCTGTTACAGCAATAAAAGAGGGAGACAGGATCTATATGAGTTTGGTAGAAATGGTAGCTTAATGAGAAAATAAAGTGGTTTGGAGAAAGTATGGTTCTGCCTGTGTCTTCTCCCCTGCCACGAGGTTTTTTAAAATAGCCGGATAAATAAATGTATTTCTGATAAAGTCCATTTCCACTGCTGTCTGTGAACTTGCTACTTCCAAGTGAAGCTAGAAATAAAATAGAAATAAAATTAGTAATACTTTCCAGTGGAAGATATTTCTATCATATCTTTAAGCCAAAAGGATGTTTTGGTTGAAAGTCTGTTCTCAGGAGATTTGCTGCCTGATGAGACAGATAAACCACGCGTGTAATGCTACTGAAATTAAGACCAATACCTGATCTCTGTTACCCCCATTTCTACCATGTAAATGACAGTGGAGCATGCTCTGTTTTCTTCTTCCACAGAACAGTATAAAAAAGTTTAGAGAAATAACTGAACTTTGGATTGTCCATCTGGAGTTGATTTTTGAACTTTTAAGGTTTACTTATCATTGAAGCTAATGTGTTCCAGAAAAAGCTGCCTCCCTTTGTGACCTTCCAATGCCTAACTATTCTGCTCTATTCCATTTTTTATTTCACACCTCTCACCTTTGTGTTTGGATGCCATTGGGATGAACGCCTTGAAAAATGATTGAATTCAAAAGACTCCAACTTTCTCCCTAACTTTAGTTTTATAGAAACCTATTTTTTGCTCCAGTTAGCTGCCCTCTTGGAGATTGCTTTCTGACAGTAACCTGGGAACACTGCAGCCTATTATCCTACAGGATCAAAGGACATGTTTGGTTTTTTTTTTTTTTGTGGTGGAGCCTTTTCTAATCTTATATCAACCATAGTAGCAAAGAATCTGCTCACACAGAGCGGAACCCATTGGGGCTTTATGATGCAAAGGGTTATTTCATTATTTTTTCACCCTAGAAGACATAGATCGAAAGATGGCTTGGGTTATTTCATGAGGCATAAGAGAGGATAAAAATGTGTACATCACTTTAAGATATATAGACAACAGATGTTATATGGCCTCCTGCTGCCTATTGTAAGGAGCATGGAGCAAGGTCTTACAGTCAAAATAATGGGTGACTTATCTGAGTGCTTACAAGATCAGCTGGTGTTTACTTATATCTGAAACCACCCAGATCCTCACGTGTCCTGTTCATTTGCTTTAGGTGCTTAAACTTAATGAAATTTTCTAGGAAACTCATGTCTCCCGTTGGTCACGCCTAGCAATGTGTTGAATGGAGTATCAAGAGCACTGAAATCTGATGCGTAGCCATTCCTTCACTGATCTGCTCTGTAATGTCTTAATGTGAGATACATTCCTGGCACACAGCAAGCATGTGGACCCCTGCCCCAAGGTGGATGTTTTACCTTATATCCTTTTATCCAGTAACTTAGTCATAAGAGCTGTCGCTTCAGAGATGGGAGGTGGAGATTAATTTTCTCTCTATCTAAGAAGATTTGAAGCTGCATGTCCCACAATAATGGTCTGAATATCAGTCAGTCAAATATTGTGGGATGAATAATCTCTTTTACCTCTTGAAACAATATCAAGTCATACAGAAAAATTATTGACTGTGAAAATCTGGATGGGGAGAGGAGTAGGCCATTACTGGCTCACAGCTACAAAGCTACAGGGGAAATGGGAGAAATATTTTGCTTCAGTTACCCTTATGTATATATTCACCGAAATGACACTGGCACTGGAACTCAGGTGTCCCCTTTGCCAGATGGGTGGCACAACCATCTGTGTTTCTGTGGATTTCCTAAGACAGCAAAGGCTCTAAAACGTTGGTGTTGTACAATGCTCAATTCTGGTTGCAAAGGCCAACTCCCTTTGAGAATCTAGCACTGACTTTTTGTAATAGCTGGATGTTTTACAGTTAGTAATTATGGAAATTATCTATTATAATTTGCATTTTGATATACTCCATTCTCTTAGGTGAGTAATGATAGCTCAGGATTTAATTATCACAAATGCATTGCCTTCTTGCCTCTAATTTTAGTCTGTTCTGCTACACCTGTCTCTCATCTGCTAAGCTCATCTGAGTTGCAGTATGAAATGAATGTGTTTGTCTTCTGTACCTTTCCATTCCTAAGATTTCTCTCCTCCATCTCAGTGGCTATTTTGTTCTCTGAGCTGTTTCAGTTTGTTACGCCACTCTGTAAACCTTGGAAGCTTCATTTTTTTTCTGCTTGATATTGTTTTCCCCTAATTTAATATGTTTTTAAATATATGTATATAATGTGTGTATATATATGTAGATATATAAACCCATATGTTAGCTTCAATCTTTTTAAGCACTACCTTTCCCTCTTGAGTTCCTTATTTTTATAAACGGTTTCTGAATGCAAAATGAATGGAAATGTCATCCTAAAGGAGACGCTTTCAACAATGCAGAACAGAAATTTTGAACTTTCTAACTTACAACTAGACCAAATCTGTGGTGAAAAAAGAGTGCTGAAAAGTTTTCTGATGATAGGCTGAGTCATTAAACCCCTTCATTTTCTTATCAACATGGCAGTCCTACAAAGCCAGTGTTTTGATTCTCTCCTGTTTGATTCTCTTGTGCCTGGATTCATAGTGCTGATTGATGCACAGGTTATGAACTTTTTTTATTTTAAACAGAGGTATCTATAAGTAACTCCCCCTCAGAATAGCTGAATATTTCCAACTCTCCAAAATACATTGAATTTTGCTATGTTGTAGGTTCTTGCTGAATGTCAACAGAATAACCTGCCTCTGGCACTGTGTTACAGTGGTGCAAGTAACATTATTGAGATATGAAGATAAACAAGAACTGGTTGCAACTGTTGAGAAATGTGTGTCACTCGTAGATTGTAACACAAAAGAAGACAGTAACAACAGTCATATTATTTACCTCTCTTTACATTCTTTTCCTAAACCATAATATACATAGGAAGCATTTTTGTAACCAGTGTCCCTAGCAGCTGACAAAAGATAAAATTATGAAGCTAATCCTCTCTGCTGAAATGATGTCCAAGACTAATTCATGTGTCACATGGCATTCTACATCTGCACAGGCAACAGCTGCTTATGGGAGATCCCCCATGGGTAGGATCACTGCAAGTGATTGGTGTATAAAGAAAATCCTGGCATACTAAAGTTAGGAAATGTGATCTCTGTATCTTGCTGGGAGGCATATGTCTCATTCAAACCTGCTGGGCTATATATTGTGAAATCTGGAGAGGAAAAGGAGTATGATTATGAAAATGAAGCTGGATAACTAGGAACAAACAAGCAGCAATTTTTCAGGTATATGGCAATGTAAGTGCAGAGCACACAATGCCGGTCAGGTGAAAAGTTGTATTAGTTATTTAAAATCAGCTGGGTTTAATCAGTCAAGCAGCACATTTGTGAGAAACATGATTTTCTTCTCAGTCTAGGTTGGGCAGTAGGTTCCTCTGTAATGAATTCTACAGCATTGCCAGCCTCCAGCCATTAGTGCTGAGCTGGTGGATTTACCCTGCATAACTATNTTCAGAGTCTGGGAAAATTTGGAGTGTGGGGGCACTGGTAATTTAAGTTAGTGTGTGAGTCCAAACTCTAAGATATTTGAATAGTGGAGAAGGAGTGGAAGGAATGAAAAAGTTCTTGGGTTGGTGCTGTAGCATTGGGATCTTCTTCCACCTCTCTGCTTTTGTGAGATGTTAATGTCAATGACCAGAAATAAGATGGGCATCATACTTCTAGTATAGATGGAACAACCTGTCTCTTCTCACAAGATGGGAGTGGTAGCATGAGCTATGAGCACAGGTGAATTTCCACNTTGACTGACTTTGGTAAGACAGCTGAAATACAGAAAGCATACAATAAGTAACTGAAAAATAAAACGATACAAACCCCTCATCCTCTCTGAGTAGTAAAGCAAGAAATAATTCTCTATGATGAATAGCAGCCATGTCATTTAAGACCACTTCCTCACTTTCCTAAAATAAGGTATCCTTTTCTAGGATAAGAAATGGAGCAGGGAAAAAAAATTCTTAAAGAAAGCAGAATTCCAGAATCTGATACTCCAAAATATTTTCATTCAAAGGATGAAGAAGGAATCTCTTCCCACAGCCTCAGACTTAGAAACGCAGCCAATGTGGTCTCACACAAGACTGTGACACAGCAAGAGCCTGAGCTGCTGCACACCAAAGAATTGCACATAAAGAGACTAGGAAAGCCTGAGGAAAATGGTAACTCTAATGAATGCAGTCCAGGATATAGGAATGAACCCATGGTAGATCCTTTTCAACTTGTAATAGAAATATATAATCAAACATTTTCAGATCTCTAATCCTGTAAGATCAGGGCTAGGTTAGACAAGATCCAAGCACAAAGGAGACTGAATTAAAAGGCAATAGAAAAGAGAACTGAAGAAGCTGAAGCCAAAGCCTCAGCAGAAACCACTTTTGTTCTCATAGCCTGGGGGCAGAGTCAGTGCTCCTTCTTGATAATAGAAAGTCAACAAAATAAAATGTGACAAGATATTCTTCTTGACAGATGGTTGAAATTTTAA
>VZTM01002082.1:52693-83813 GCA_013400555.1 Jacana jacana
GGGGGGGGAGGAGGGGCAAAAAGCTAAAAGTTGCTAGGGGCAAACTTAATACAAACTCCTTCACGCAACCTTTCTTATAGTCCCTTTTCTATTCTGTGGTTTGGAAAGCACACGAGCAGATGTGCAGTTTGTTGGGGGTCTCACAGGTGCTAAAGTCAGTGGGTACATCTTGTACTTGGCCTTTCATGCACATGAGTTCGCTAGCCATTTGTGTGCTGTACTGTGTCAGGTTTTCTTTCCTTGGTATGCACTAAGCAAAAAATCCTCAGGTGTCAGTAATCAGAGAATGTAGACAGTTTGCTCAAAGGCCCAAAAGGAAATGGTGACAAAGCTGAAAAAAAAGGGCTGGGTATCCAGGTCCTTTGGCCCTGTTGCAATAGCTTTTTGAAAGCATTCCTTTTCAGAAACAGCTGTAGCATCACCCATTCTCCAGTGTTTTTAGGAGAAGAGCTGTCTGCCAGAGTGAAAGAAGTTCAATTAAAAAATAAAGACAATCAGCTCTTTATGATTTCTTGCAGGAAAACTAACAACGTATCTCAAATTTTCATACTTGCGTAGCTGGAACTGGTTAATTTTGTTCCATATAAAACAAGAAATCAAGACCTTGACAGTAATGAAACATTCATTTTATTTATCTTTTTACAAGGCAGACAATTAGTAATTTTATGGTTGAAAAAGCTCATTTTTAAACCTTACATTAGGCTGCTATTGCTAGACCTATTCTGATGTCACCTTTATTAAAAAAATTTATGTAACTCACTCTAATTCTGTTCCTTTCCGGAGGGGGAAAAATCCTTCAAAGCAAACAAACTGAGAAACTTATTTTAGAAGATTTACAAGTGCTGTGAACTTGCTCTTTAAATTTGTCAAAACAGCTAAAACGGAGAGGAAAAGGACCTGTGTACTCTCACACGAGGTTTATGCTTCACTTAACTGGCCTTTTTTTTCTGGGAACCTTGTATGTCTTTTTCTCTTTGAGAGGAAAATCTCCTTTCTTAACCATTCTCTCCAGTAGTTGCTCTTCCACTACCATGTTGCATTGGAAGTTCATCACTTCTGGTTTGAGTAGATTTGTTTGCAAAAGACACCCACCTATTACAGAAAACTATAGAGATAACTCTTCAGTTGCAGCCCATTTTCCCCCGAATAGAATTCATTTGTTGACAGATCTTGTTTGACATCAAGAAAAGTGCTAAATTCAATCTCTGTGAGTCTCTGCTGAAAAGACTTAGATAATTTTCACTTGGGACCCTCTCCCCTCCCAAAACCTGAGAAATTACATCCTTCAGGTCTTCATGATAAGCCTTCATTTTCTCCCTGTCTGTTTCTATGCCAAGAAAATAAATCCAAGGGGATGCAAAATAAAGCTTTATGGGAGGGGAAGGAAAGTGAATCACAGTAAATAATCAAGATAGGAAAATATGAATCGTAGGATTAAATTCCTGCCAGGGCTTCCAGAACTACGAAGCGCTGATGAGGTACCTGTCTATTACTTTTCTCCACTTATGAGTCAGATTTCAGAGTTGATGGTTTCAGCTCGGAGAACACCAACCTCTGAGCAAATGTTAATGCACATGCTATACCCAGAACTCAGAGCCTTTTGATATTTGAACAGTGGGATGCTCAGGGGGAAGCCAAGCTGTTTTGGAGCTGCTTGTTTTTGCTCCCAGCAGATGGTTGTGTTCTCCTTCCTAAACCAAACAAGCTCTCTAGGTTTTTTGAGAAGGCAAATATTTATTGAAATTATATTTGCAAACTGGATGTAACTTAATAGCTTTGCAGATTTTGTTGACCTGTGCAACATGGTTCCTCTTGCCAGAAAAAGGAAGATTTGCTAATATTCATATTGTCTAAATAGCTGTCAGATCTCGCTATGTTTGAAACAGGGACTCAGTCATATTGATAGAGGCTTCCTGTGGCTCTCTATAAAGGCAAATCTCATTTCTAGAGTTTAAACTGAGAACTCTTTAATCTCAAAGTAGTAATCAAATGCTTAAGCTAAAGAGGACTGTCCCTTAACTGCTCACAGCCACTAGTTTGAAGGCTAAATTTTGATCCCAATTACACTTGTCCTCCAGTCCTTTAGCAGAATTGCCCCATGAAAAAAAATCTCTTCATTCTTTATTTTGACACAATGCCTCTCCCTGAGTTCAGTGACATCAAGAAATGTTTGAGGGTTGTGCTTTTAAATTTGCCTCCTCCATGGTGTGCCTGCTCACAGGCACCAGCCCGGCAGATGTTGTTACAGCTGGCTGTAAAGCACAAGCATCACTAAGAAATGTAGATGCCTTATTGAATACTCACTGCTGCTAATTTAATTTGGGGATTACATAGCTGAAACTTTGTAGAGCTGGGCTTCTTGGAACTGTAATGGCCAACCCTGCAAACCCCAGAACGGATGGAAAGGAGTTAAATACTATTTGTGGCCAACAACTTCTAATGCAGCTGTGCAGTTCTCTCACAAGCTACTCACACCAAGCTTGGTCAGGCAATTTCTGGTTCACAAGGATCATTTCTATGATGACCTCCATTAAACTGATTTGTGGAATATTTCATTTTTTTCACAGCTTGGACATATCTTATAAATTACAGGAGTCAGGACCTGTTATATCATCATAATGACTTCCCTGCAGGAGGACGCTTGAAACAAATCTCTTCAATGCAATGGAGATCATTTTATGATCTAGACCGTCAGCATGTAGTAGAGTCCTTAAAATAACATTATGACTTTCAAGATTTTTCTGTTGTTGTTGCCTTGTAGTATTTCCCAGAGCTGTTTGCCCAATGCTGAACTACTGTGCTTTACAAGGGCCTCACGCTGCTCCCCAAGAGGTGGAATATAGTGCTCCTGCTGTGTATGCAACTAACCTGTGCTGAGAAAGCTTTGATTTTTAGTTTAAAAGAACCCCTACTGTCTCTATGAACAATGAAAAATAAAAATCTCTCTTCCTCTGTCATCACTTCTGAGGAGAGAGAAAAAAAACAACACAGTTTTCCCATGCAAAGCTCCCTATAATTAACTGAGTTGGTCTGAAATGGAGAAGAATAATTTTTTGATATTTTTAATATATATATATTTATTTTTCCTTTTCAAAAAGCTGTATTGTGAGAAAAAAATGCAATCATGGTAAAGAGTATCAAGATTTTGCAACACTGTCCTTTGCAAATCTTTGTTTCTGAACTGGGTGGATGAGGATTTTTGGTTCTAACTTTAATGCAATATGGTGCAAGCTCAAATAGGGTTCATGGAACTCTGTCATTTTCAAAATCAAGATATCCATTTTAAAGCGTGTCCTAAATTAAAGTTTAAGAAGCACTGGGATAGCTGCTCATCTGCGAGAAATGGAAGCTAAAGCTGACTAGAAATTTGGGATGTTGACTGAGCAACATTCATTGTTACACTGAGGAATACAAAAATGTGGTGGGATAAGAGAGGAAATGGAAATTAGATTTTAAAAGCTGCCTGTTACCTTTCATGTTTCTACACTGTCATCCAGCATGACATTCAGGTGCTATATCAATAGAATGACAGATGTGAAAGATTGTCATTTCAGCAAAGATTGGTATTTTTAAATATCTGAAGCCATTTTTTGTCTGTCACACCGATGTCAATCTGGAAGAGCCATGCTGATTTTTCTGGATTTACTTCAAATTGACACCTGCATTTCCCTATGAGCAGGTGTGACTGCTTCTTTTGAAGAGAACTGCTTTAAAGTCCAGTCTTTGGCTACACCTTGTGCGAAGCTGCTCTCACGAGAAAGCACGGAGTAGCACATAAATGAAAGTCGAACGTTTGTTGTATGGCCTGGTGCGTGCAGAAGCTCCCTGCTCTCAGAATAACAGCCTGTGGCACTCTCGTTAAGTGACTACCAGTGCCAGGGATCGTGACGGGTCTGTGGAGTGCAAACTAATTATCTCCAACAATTGTGTCTGCTTATTTCTCGCATGAATGGATAACATCTTCAGTGGAGCCGGTCACATATCATCGCTCAGGTTTAAGGGCTGTTGATTGGACAGTGGATGTTTTGTGGCTATTCATAAAGAGGAAAAGTGAAAATATGGCCAGTTTCACATTTTATAACTGCATCTGCAGTTCCAGGGTAATTACCTACTAAATACACTCTGAAATCTCTTCTAGTTGCAGCAGGTGAGAAGTGCAAAATGTGGAGGAAACAGAATAAAGAAATGTCGTAATGTTTACAGATGATTTAGGCACCTCTTCCCATAATTAAAGCAGTTCTCTGTCAGGCACTATCAGGGTCTAGTCATACCAAATGGTGAATAACTCCTGCAGTTAATTTTGCACCCTCTATTTCCAGACAGTTCCATAGAGCCTGATCCTGCAAGGTACTGCAGATCTTGAGACAAGCTGACTCCACACAGATTCAAAGCCTTCTAGAAAGATGTTTGAGGAGTTTCAGGACAGTGAGCATGGTCCAGATCCCTAGGTGTAGGCACACACACATGAAGCATGGGCAGAAACTGGAACAGTGCTTTCTTTTTTCCTTTCAAAAGGAAAGGTTTGAGGTAGGACTAGGCACTAATCAGTCACCCTGTGTCTAAAAGGAAAAGGCAGCTGGTATCTGTGGAACAGAGGGTTACTAAAGACCGGGAAGAGGGACAGTTAGTGGCAGGAGGGGGGAACTCTGCAGTCCAGGAAAGTTGGGGGCTAAGGGGCTTTTCATTTGTATATGCACAGGCATTTGCCCGCTTACTGAGGCACTCCCTTTGGAGTAATGGCTAGAAGTGAAAAACAGAGAGACTGGGGCGAGAGGAGCACTGGTGTTAATGAGTTATCACATCTAAAAAGTCAAAACAAAGCAGAAAGATGGCAGCTTTTCTTATCTAGCATAAACTCCTGCTGGGAAAATATGGACTAATTATTTGACTTTTGGTTTTGCTTTAGTTTTAAAATTTATACATCTGAGAGCTATTTAATAGCTTCCCCAGGATGTATTAGCAAAGTCACTGTCCTTGAGATCATCAAGACTTGGCCCAGAAGGCTGGTGATAGCAGAAAATAATTAATGTGAGTAGCAGGTTATTTGGGGAAAAAGGGGGAAAGAAAAAGGAAATTTATCACTGCTGACTTAATTTTAAAAGAGTAAAGCACTTCAGTGAGCATTTCAACACAGTAAACCTCCCTGTTTCAAACACCCATTTCTCTCATCTCTCCCTCCTGTCTGTGTTTTTGCATGACAGCTCCCAGCAGCATTGCCACTGCACTAAATCATATGAAGGACATTTCTCAAAGTGTCTGCCTGTCTTTCCTGATTCCATAATAAAGTCATTCCTCTTTGGAGCTGCTGCCCTCCTGTAACCAGATTGTTTGAACTAAGGATTCCTGATTGTGCTGAGTCTGGACCCTGTGAACACCAAGATGCTCCTAACAAGACAAACATCTGGATGCTGGGGCACAGCCTGGGTTGGGCTGGTCCTGACTGACAGCTGCTTTGGAGGCTTCCTGATCTTTTTATGCATTCTGCTCTCTCTCTCTTCCTTTGCATGTGCAGAAATGATCTAAATGTTTTTGGAGCATAGATAGCTGTTTTTCCTTGCACAGGTCCCTGTTGTTGACTCTGCAAGTGGCTTTGATGAACAGTGCTGCCTGCTGTCCTACCTGGAGGACTCAGTGATGATATGCCATGAGGCAAGCAGAGCAGCGAAAGCCCTGAAGCTTCGGAGGTCAGTGAACAGAATAAAAAGAAAACAGAGGAAAAGCATCAGAATTTTTCTCCCTCCTGCAACTCAGGCTGCTTATCAGAGTACCATTTTTTTGCTGGACCATTCCTACTGCCTCTGAAAACAATCTCTCTGATTTAGGTTTGTAGTCAATGATTCATCTGTGTCTCAAGCTGCTCTTTAAGTCAGACCTTGGGAATAGAAGAGAGGCAATGCAAAAAGTCAGGTAGGAGGAACTGGAGGAAGTTTCTGGAGGAACTCTTGAGACTTCCTGCTTCTTTGATGCAGTTTGATATGTGGCCTCATCCAAGTCTTGCTCTCTCTTCCTCCCTTCTCCACCTGTGGCATTAGTGCTGCCTCTCACCTTGGAGCTGATGGCCAATGGCAACGTAATAAATAGGTTCTGTGCCGTACATGACCCCCTCTGCATATGGAAAAGGAGCCTGGCTACAGACAGATTGTTATTCAAATACAACAGTGACCTTGCCTCATCAAGCAGCCACTCAAACCCAAGGCAGCTTGAAAACCGGACTACTAGAAGGATATAATCTGAAAAGAGTATGACTTCTTTGAAATTCCCTCTGTACAAGAAATCACCGAGACCAAAGTTGTAAAATCCCTAAAATAATACCAAATTGTGAGTTGAACTGGAAGAAATATGAAGACAATGCTAAATGATTAGTACAATTTGTAAATACACGATAGTTCAAACATATTGTAAAAATGCAATATATCGACATGAATGTATATGGGGGCCCAGGGCGGTTGTTTCAGAAAATTATAAATGACAGTTGTGACAGTCAGCATTGTGTACTGTGGAGAAGCTGCAGGAATTCTTTATGCTAACGTTTACATCTGTGTCAAAGGTTGTATTGTTTCGCTGACCATATGTTCCTTTTCATAGAGAAGTGTTATTCACAGGCTTAGTGATGTGAAAAAGGTGTAGCCTTTTTAGGAACCTAAGAATCCCAGTTTTTCACTGGAAAGAAGTTAATTAACATACATTGTCAAAGAAATAATCAGTGTCAAGGCTGGCAACTCAGATTCTTTTGCATAGTGTTTGTCAGGAAAATAGAAATTTTCCTAGGAAAAATAATCTGATGAATTAAAGTTTTTTCCAAACTGGAAGTTATTTCACTTTGCTAATGTCCTCTTACATGACTTGTGAGAAATCAGCCACTGTGTCATCCATATTGTAAGTCAAGCAATACAGGACTTAAGCTTAGATACAAGAAATGATCTTGACTCTGATTTCTTAATTGGACTCCTAATTTGCCACCAAAATGAATTTGGAGTAGCTCAACAAGTCTCATATTCAAAATGAAATGCCCTCCTGTCTTCTAACTACTGAGGGTTTATTTTAAAGATGTGTCAAACTGGGCATTTAATTCCAGTAATTCTGAAAACTGTGGTCACTGTTTTCATTGTGCAAATGATGAGCTGAAGCAGAGTGGTTAACTGACTTGTCAAAGTCTTACACACAGTAAGTAGCAGAGGCAGAAGCCAAATTTTCAGTGCTTGGTTGAAAACACAAGATAAAAATGCTTGTCTCAGGTATGATTTAACAACAGCTTGGAAAAAAGAGCTCTACTAGGAAAAGAAAAAAGAAAAGAAAAAAGTCCAGGTATGGTACATGCCCTTGAGATCCTAGGTCTTCTTAATATCTTATGGAATGAGGAGACAAGGGTGAAATGAGAAGGTTATTTATGTATCTTGATAAAGGTACAACAAAAGAAAAAAAAAAGAGTGGAAAAAAGATTGATCAGGTAAGTCGGTGAACCTGACATAAGAGTTAGGACTTGTGTAATGGATTAAAGATTAGCTTGGGGACTGATAGGACACAGGGGATGTCAGTGAAAGATAAGAGTTAGGAAAAGACTGCAAGATGAGGACCACACTTATCTTACCTTGGCTATAAGTGATCCAAAGAAGCGTGCCATTTCAAACTACTGAAATTTACAGATTATGGCAAGTATGAGGATGATGGGGGAAACTTCAGAAACCCAGGAAAGAATGCAGGCCCAGATTTCTCATTCTTCCGACTATTTGGGTTTACTGTAGCACATGTAAATGTGGGGTCACCTGAGATATGTGTCTGAATGTAAGGGTGTTTTGAAATAAAGAGCACAGAGAAATTAATCACGTGTTGGTAGCAGTTCTGAATTTTTGTAACTCCTCTCATGTAAATAGGCAACAAAATGTACCCTAAGTTTTTTTCTGAACTATATTACTTCCCTCTGGGCTGATGTATAGTGACTGTCTGCAACATGGAGCAGGTAAATGTTTGCAAAGATTGTCTGCATCTGACCAGAAAGGAGAATTCAGGTCTTATAACTGCACATGTTGGAAGAATGACACTAGAAATGACGTATTTTATGTAAAGCACCTCGGATCAACTGGTGAGTAAGCCATCAAAGGTATACTCCTTCTAAGAACAAGAGGGGCTCTTTCTCAGTGCTTTCTTCTTGGGGTGGCAGTAACACAGTTCAAGTCAGGTAATTCACAATTAGGGCTGTGTCCAGACCAGGCTGTGTCTATGAAGGGGGGTTTGTGATCTCTAGTATTACACTGAGAAACTGGGCTGGGGTGGGATGAAAAGGGAGAACTCTGCCACAAAGTTTTCCATGGTTTCTTTTCAGTAGTATACCCAGCGCAACAGGGCTACGCTTCTGCCCTTTGCTGAAAGCACAGAACGGCAGCGTAGCTCCATCCAAGTGTATGATGTAATTTTGTAAGCTCTCTCTTATGTGTGTGTTTGTTCTCAGTAGTGTAGCTCTTTCATCCAGAGCCACCGCTGTCTTGGTATTCTGTGTGCATTCAAAAGCCAGTCCAATTTAAATGTACCCCTGTTGTGATACCTTTATTTCTTGAATTCATCTTGAGTACGTGGGAAGGGATCATTGTGGCTTTTTGTTTTTAAACGGAATCTGATCTCTGTCAAGATCTCTGCTCAGGGCTTTCCATTAACAGCTTTTAGTTTACTAATCACTACTCTTGAGCTTCAAGCATTAACCATTTATGTAATCAACCATAATACCTGGATAGGATCTTTTGCATGTTAGATTGCTGTTGTTTGCTAAGAGTGAAAAAATGGAGCTTGTTTAAGTGGATGTCTGATGAGAGGATAAATTGTTAGCAAAGGAAGTAAAACCAGCCATGCTGTAACATAACCACAGCTTGTTTAGACTTTGACAGAGCTGGAGCTGAATGCTTCATCAGAAGGTGTAAAATTTCCCTAGTATAAATAATTGTATCTCTTGATGCCACAAGATTTCTTCCTTATCCAAATTTATGCTCATTTTATGCCAGGAAGCTTGAATACTAATAACCTTAATGCTCTTTGCAGTAACATTAATTAGGCTAACATTTTCTGTCTTCAAAATCAAAACCAACACAGTACAGAACTTTACGATTTTAACAAGAAAATCAAACAGTCAGTAGGATAACAAGTCTCACCCCAATGCAAAGCCCAATTGGCAGGACTTTTATGATTAGCACAGAGCCAGCTCTCAGCAAGCTGTTTTGATTTATTTAGGTGGTGGAGTAAGAAGTTCTGCAGAAACACTGGAGCTGTTCCTTTGCCCAGCCTGCTTGCAGGGGTTATTAGGTCAGGGTGTTTGAACTTTGCTGGACTCACCATTTCCCTGTTGAACCAACGTGTCTGTTTCTGTACTTGCTATTGTGCTCTGAGCCTTGGCTGTAGACAACACCAAAATGATCAGGGAGATGGCTTACTTCCAACAATAGTCCCTTCCAGTGCAGGTTTTGCTGGGTCCAGTTGCCCCAGTTCCTGAGGTGCCTTCATAGCTTGCTCCTACTTGACA
Source organism: Jacana jacana (assembly GCA_013400555.1). Classification (NCBI taxonomy): domain Eukaryota; kingdom Metazoa; phylum Chordata; class Aves; order Charadriiformes; family Jacanidae; genus Jacana; species Jacana jacana. The sequence goes on from VZTM01002082.1 coordinate 62,199, forward strand.
GTCTTGGCATAGTTAACCATCTCAGGAACCACCTATAGATACCTGTTAGATGTTTAATCTAAGCTCACATGCGTGCCTGTACTTCAAATACCACTGTGTTTAGGGCCACTGCTGAACCAGTACTAACCTGTCTGCCTGGACTCATGCTTCCTTGGTCTGGAACCTGGTATTTCTGCATTGTGCCTCCAGACACGTCCCATAGAATTGGGATTTTTCCCTTTGCCTAGAAAAGGGAGAGCCACAAAGCCATATGGTATATTTTACTGGCAGGGAAAAGAAGAGAATCTAGAAGTTATCTTTAAGTGTTACATTTAAATCTTCAGGTCTTCCTCTTCTCAGGCTTGCTACCTACTTCTAGGGTTGTTGAGGTCCCTCTGCAGTATTTCAGCCTTCTACATTGGCTCCTAAGTGAGACAGAGAACCGATCAGTACTCCTCAGCCATCAGTGTCTAACATCTTGCAGTGCCTCCATTTTGAGCACCATAAACTCAAGATACTTAAAAAAAATGTTCAGAATGCTGGTTTTAATCAGGTTTATAAGAGGCTGGTAAAAGTTCCCAGACAGAAAAAACACACTTTTGGCTCCTAAGCTTCACTGGAAGTTGAAGAGGGAGAAGCACGTAAACATAGGCTTGGATGCTTTCACATGTATCCTGATGTGGCTGAAACACTTAAGCGTGGTACAGGAGAAAGATACTTGTTTTAACACAGACCACTAGGTCCCAAATCTTTTGTAAATCAGAATCAGGATGACAACAACTACAATGCACCATACCTTATAGAGGCTAGACTAATTCAACTGTGATATCTAGGCTGACCCAGTGAAAAAAATCCCAAGATTGGAATTTTACCATGTGACAAACTTTCAACATGTAAGTAATTTTAATTATGGCTTAGAATGCAGTACATACTTATGGGGAAAGGGTGTTTTTTGGCCTGGGGCCTAATTTTTAGAGATTCCAGATATCTGGCTGCTCAGTGCGAGATCACTAAAAGCTACTGAAGCCTGGCATCTCTAATGATGTATCTAAAATGAGATTAATTTAATCTAACATGCCTCTAATCCTCCTCTCTTTGAAATTAGTAATAAAACTTCTATTAGCATCATGAACTGATAATGAAGCAGAGGTATCATGTTTTATTAGCTGGTAACTGAGACATTAAGAGATTTAGAGTAAGATTTTCCGCGATGAGAGCTCACCCAACTTTTCTCCTTATGAGATGTCTGAGAATTTTACTGCTGCATTTGTCAGTGCCAAAATACTTCTGAAACCTCCCTGCATTGACTTTAATGCACTCTGTAGGTGCAGAGTACCATGAAGTATTGTGTTTGTGTCCTCTGCTTGACCTGTGTGTGTTCTCTATCTCTCAAAGCGTGCACTCCCTTGAATCATATGATGTCAAATACATTCCAAAGAATATAGATAAAACACATTTTTTCTACATGGATTAAACCTTTTATTCTTCCTTCTTTCCTCCCTGTCCAAAATTTTAGACTGGGAAACAACAATCAGAAAGAATCCAGACGTACCTTAAGGAGGAGTCCTCTAGTGTGTGCGAAATAGGACAAAGTAGGTATTGGATGTGATTTTGAATAGAGGTCACTGAAAAATAGTGTCAGTGAACTGAGAAATGAGATTATTAATTAAATGAGAAATGTAAAATGAGGGAGAGGAAACAGTTGTTTTACAGAGCACGTGTGCTAATGCTGTGCTTCATCCAGTAGAAATTAAGAGATCCTTTGGCACCATGGCAATAAATTTCAGATAAATATGTACTTCAACAATTAAAAAATTTATTAGTATTTACCTAGAGCAGCAAGAAAGAAAAAAAGACAATGGAACCATGTTATTTTTGTGTGTAGATCTGCAACTGCATCAAAAGCAAACCCATATACCACCATATTCAGTCTGCAGATCTGAAGACACAGTTTTCCTGTGAAATACAATTGCTGCTGGCATCACCACAGGACTTACAAATTTCTTCACATATTCCCAGCCAAAAAAAAGCAAGACTTCATCAATACTTAGGTGAACTGAGATGCAACAGAACCGAGGGGGCTAACAAAGGGTATTCCATCTTGACTGGTGGAGCAGAGCTCAGATTAGCCACTTCCTCGAAACTGCTGACAATCAGCAGTCTTTTCCACCTCTCGGTGCTCCATGTTTATGCAGAGTTCAGTGCTGGAATAGGGGGACCTGATCCAGCCTGGACCATGGAGCAGTGTTGCTGCAAGCCAGACAAAACCCTGACAAAGTACAGCTCAAAGCCTTCTTGGTTCCTGAGCAGGAAAACTTAATGTTGTTCCACAAGAAGTTTGCTTCCATTCTGAACTGATTTGCAAATTACTGAAAAGCATCACCACAGCTTGCAACTACTAACACCTGCTGGATTTAGCCTTTTTATGCATAGCGCTAGACTGAGTGCTACATGCCTTTGGGCCTTGGCTGCAGAGAAGTGTGGTGTTCGCCCTGTCCTGCTGTCTCTTGTGTATGGGACCTGTAGGAAGAAAGGAGGGGGTATGGTGTCTTTTCTGACTGTGCACAGAGAAGAAGTTCCCAAAGCAAACGTGGGAAAGTGAGGTGGGAGAGGCAAGAACAAGGAAGGACGAAGTATGCAGACATTTAATAAAGCCCAAGGCTTTTCCAGCATGTCTATGACTGAGATTGCTGAGAGGACCATGGAGCAGAGGCATAGGCAGACACAGCTCAAGGCTTTAGCTGACTTGGGGGTCCTGGCCTCTTACTTGACTATGAAGGAAAAGTATTCAAGCAAAGTCAATATCTAGAACAACCCACCAGCTCCCTGTGGCCTCCTGGCTCTCAAACATCGTAAGAAGTACTGCAGAGTAGACCCAGTGGCCCGGCTAAGCCAGAAATACTCCTTTCCTTGGCCCCTTCACCAAGCATATTGAAATTGCTGCCATTGAGCAGCATGACCAAATCCTTACAACACAGAATTCAAGCTGGCAGAAGGGTGGGTTGCCCTTGGGGCACCACTTCCTTCCACTGCGGTGCTGGGAGGTGAGATTTTGCTCCTGCTAGACAGCCGGAAGGGTGACTGAAGGGTTTTATCTCACAGCACTTTGAAAGCAAACCCTGTTAATGCTTCATGACTATCAAATCTGTGCTAACAGCCAATGAAACATGGAACACCTCATGGTCCTAGTGATAACAAAAGGGGAAACAAGAGAATGTGATTCTATACGTTTGTGATCTTTACTCCAGATTGCTGAATTTGCTGCTGTAATTCTCTTGCCCTAACAAAGGTTTAAACCAGACCAGGGATTTTCATTTTAATTTGTGAAATTCTTTCTTTTTTCCGAGTTTATTCAATTATTTTCCCCATCAATTAAGAAGATTTATGAATATGTTTTCTATTATGTGATCATGTTTGTCAAGTAAATTATTCATTACTTTTCTCTCAGCCAGCAAATTATTTGTCAACCATCATTTTTGCTTTTGTTTTTCAATATGCTTAGACTTCTGCAATGGTGACAGAGTTTATACGTTTGATGAATGTGGTTTGTTCTTCCTCATAACTCCCTAAAATCCCCAAATACACTTTTTATAGGCTATAGGATTTATAGTTAAGTCTGGTTGAACTTAGTAATGGACACATCTAAGACCCCAGCTTTAGTTTAAGTTATTAGCATGTATTTTGTTCTGAAAAGATCACATATACTCCAATATTAGGTGGTGTTTGGCAGTTCAATGAGTAGTCTAGTCTTAAACATAAAGATTTGAAATACCGTTGGAGAGGGAGTGGATCTTAACTCTCAAACTTCCATAGTAGTCACCTTAACACCAGGTCACCAACCAAATTTTCATTTGATGTCTCCCTTCGAGGGAGTCTTAGACCATTCAATAAAAGACTGAAAGATATGTTCGTCTGCAACACTGTGGTAGTTAGGGTGATCCTGATGATTTTCAGTGTCTTCATTTAAGTTGCTGCCTCAGTCAAGTGGTGGAGTATCTGTCTTGTAGATGAATATCTACAAGATACATGAGTATCTACAAGATGAATATCATTGGACTGTTGGCAGCAATTAACCAAAAAGTCAGTCCCTAGGATGCCTTTAATACAATTGTTTATTTAGTTTGCAGAACTCAGCAGTGGAAGGTAAGAGGAACAATAACGGTCAATAATACAGCCAGAGCTTGGGTGAGGTATACATGAACCTAAAATAATGGGTGTTATTTCTCTGTAATCACCCATGTAACATTAGATATTGGCCTCACATCAGGTCCCAGGGGACAAGTGTTTGGCTTTCACAGAACACGGTTATCAGCAGGGCTTAATTGTTGGCAGGCTAAAATGGAGGAGCCACATGGGGAGATGGTGGTAAGTCTGATTTATCCTTGATATATGTAAACTGTGCTGAGCCCTCAGGTGGTGAGAGGGTGCTAATGTGCTGACAAGGGGAAAAAAAAAGTGGCCTGGTACAAATAAGTCAGAAATGAAGCCAAAAGAAAATAGTTGGAATCAATTATGCCTATTCTGCCATAAAACAAATCCCAAGACAAAATATTTTCAACAATTTAGTGGTTCCTTTTGTTGTTGCTACAGCTATTGTTTTTCTGTTCCTTCACGGTGATGTTTTACAGTGGGCTGAGTCTGTTTTTAACCTCTACTGCTATGCATTTTATCTGCAGTGCACATATGAGAATGTTAAAAGAGTATGACATGGGTGTGCATGTGGAAATGATCTGTAATCTTTAGCCTGCAATAGCAGAACTCTCTTATCTCAGTACGAGGGAGGAGGGAATGAAATTGGATTTCTTGCTGTTCCTGACAGTTTCTTTAGCTGCACTGTAGTAGCCCCATCGGGTACGATACAGCACAGCCAGCCTAAGCTGCTTTTCTAATTGGGGGCAGCTGCCAGTTTCTCTTCAAAACTGAGCAATGTGAAAACATTATGTATAATATCCACACTCTCCTTTTCGGTTTATCATTTTCTGACTCACCTTGTGTAAAGTTTTCTGAATATCTGTTCTTCAAAAGAACAAATCCCAGGCAATTAAGAAAACAAAAGCCCCAGTTTTTTTTCAGGAAAAAATACAAAGAGGTTTACTGCAATTGTGACCCTAGATTTTGGCTGGAGAGATAGACCAAGAGCAGATGATATGTTTTAGAATGACTGACAGTGAATTAACCATGTACAGTGTGTCTTGAAAGTGCTGCAATGCATAAGAGAGAGTGTGTTAATCCAAAATCTCAGTAACACACACAGTTCATTGGCATAATAGAAGCAAACAGATATTTGCACAGGTGGAGCATGAGATGGAGAAGCTGCAGCCTGTAAACCTGCTTGTTGGCAACATCCCTCAGCCTGGTGCATTCCATGGGGGTTTGTGCTTCTTGAGGCAATGCCTTTCAGAGCTTATAACTGTGAGGAATGAAGAAAGTGCAGCTCAGTCGAGATACATGTCCTAAACTAACCTATTCCCTCCCTTCTTGCCTTCTTCTCAAATCATCCCTGCCTTCACTTGTGTGGGGTGATAGTGAATCCTTTGGCTTATCCCTTCTGTCTCATGCTATTTATTGAAAATGAGAGCCTTTCACCTTTTTTACTGCTCTTTTGTGTTGCTATAGCAATGGCAAGGCCCATCCCTGTTGTCTGCTTAAATGTTCTTTTCATTGCTTCAGTAAATGTGCTTGCAAATATACAGTGAAAGTTAATGTTGTAGTTGTGTTACAACAGATGTAATAAGGGAGATAAAATGAAATGTTAATGAAATCTGATCTTCACCTGATTTTGAAGCTGGTGATTGAGCTTTTGGTGCTCCACCTTTTGGGCTGTGGCAGGGCAAATTTCTTGGGGTAAATACTTCTGTTCAGCTGAAAACATAGGTAACTAGGCACACAAGGTTGGAAAGATCTGCCTATACCATTGAATTCAGTGCCTTACAATGACGGGTACGATAGACATTTAGGCCAAAGTGATGCACTGAGCATCTGTATCATGTGACACTTTAGAAAACCATTCAGAACATACTCCAAAGTCCTCTAACAAAGTTAAATCTTTCATGTGCAGAGTGCTAGTAGGAAGAAAGCAAGAGGTAGGGCTATTGCTAATGTCCTGTATTTCCATCGTTTTCCTATCCTACAGAGCACAGGGAAAGCATATGGCAGGGCAAAGAAATGTGTTGCTGAAAGCCTCTGGGAGAATATTTTAGTGGCAACTGCATTCGTTCTTTTCACATATGAAGACTGAAATATGATTTAGAACGAGGATGGGTGGGGTAGTTTCATCTTCTGACAAACCACTGAAGAGACTGACAGTAGACCTGTACACTCAGCCTGATATGCAATATTTTTTTCCTAACACTGAATTACAGAAAGGCACAGAAGAGAGCTGCAAAATTGGTTTGGAAGTAGGAGAAAACATCCTGCAGTGAAAAAGCTACAGAGTCAGCATGTTCAGATTATTAAAAAAGCTTTAGAGAAAGCTTGGAAAGAGTGAATAAATATCTTCCTAAGGAGAAAATACCAGATGCCAAAAGGGCCTTTTATTAAGCAGAGAGAGGACTTAAGACTAGGCACATTGAAATTGGAAATAAAACAGATTATTAAACTTGAAAACAGACTAATCAGACACAAAGAGAGTCTCCACCAAGTCTTCAGATGAGGACTGGCAACTTTCTAGAGAAGTTGCTCTGGTCTTGCACAAGCTGATGGGCAAAAAGTTAAAGCAGAAGGGGAAATTTTGCATTTTATATTAACATTTTATATACAGATATAGCTATACTATGTTTATATAGTCACATAATGATATACACATGCACAAAAGACAGAACTGATGACTTATTTGGTCTTTTTGGGGTTTAAACTATGAAGTCAAAGCAGTTGGTTTTTTGGCGCTATTGAGGTTTTGGCGCTACTGTTGGTTTTTTGAACTTACTTCAGAAGACTTCTTAAAATAAGATGGGTAGAAACCAATTGTACTTTCTGGCACTAAATCTCTGCTAGGCTCTGAGGTTCTGAAGTAATTATAAGAGAATTTGAACCTTGAATTTAAGTATAGAATGGTTTACTTTGATATATGAAGAAAACGTGTTTTCCACTAATGAAGCAATGACAGCAATTAAACTTGGCAGTGCAAAATTGTTGGTAAACACTTGTCCTGGATACTGGATGAGGTACTGTACTTGGCACTGATGAGGCTGCACTTTGAATATTGTGTTCAGTTTTGGGCCCCTCAAGTCTTATGAGGAACAGCTGAGGGAACTGGCGTTGTTCAGCCTGGAGAAAAGGAAGCTGAGGGGATACCATATGACTCTATAACTTCCTGAAAGGAGGTTGTAGTGAGGTGAGTGTTGGTCTCCTCCTAAATAACAAGCCATAAGTCAAAAAGGAACAACCTCAAGTTATGCCAGGTAAAGTTTAGTTTGGATATAAGAAAAAATTTCTTCACCAAAAAGGGCTGTCAAGCATTGGAACAGGCTGCCCGGGGGAGTGAATGAGCCGATGGGTTTGATGATTGATATGATGGGTTTACAGTTGGACTTATTTTATAGGTCTATTCCAACCTATATGATTTTATGAGTCTATAATCCTATAAAACAGATAGAGGATGTATCTTGGTTACAAGGGTCTTTATATGCCATTGATGATGTCTGCTTGAATTTGAAAAGCTTAACACGACCATTTTTTCTTGGAGGTATATGAAACACAATTTTCAACAAATGGAATAAAGCCTTTTAAGTAGAGGAAATAACTGACCAGCCCATGAAGTGTACAAATGTGTATGTAAGTCACATGGAGACAAAAATGTTCAGCATTTTTTTTCTAAAGAAAAGAATTTTCACATATCTTCTTCATCATGTTGTTAATACCTGTAATTAAAAGTATAAGAATTGTGTAAGGTTTGGCTTTTCAGGAAGTTTTATCTGATTTATTATTTGTTATAAATAAATAAACCACATTTTGAAAAGTGATAGACTTCATTTCTGCAAAGTATTATTTCTTTGGCTTGGCTATGCTCAAGTTTATATTAACTGAAACGAAAGAAAAATGTTAGACTTACTTTATTCTGCAGAACTACAGTGTTTCCTATGATAATTTAATCATTTTCATGCTTTCCAAGGCTTTAGAAGTGTAAATCTTCAATAATTCTTAGGGTCTGGTGATATTATAATGTAAAAGCAATGTTAACCAGTCTAAAAAGGTTTAATGTGAAAACATACAGCATCTGTTATAATAATTTAATTTTTACATTACCAGCTAGAGGAAGTGACCTAATTAATGAGCCAGTTTAGGTGGCTTGCCAGCTCTCAGCCTGACTGAGCTTTCCTGTGGTGGTAGCTGCAGCCCTGGCAGCGGTGGAGGCGGTGGTCTGGCTCCATGCTCTGCTCCTGTGGGAAGTGTAGCTCCCCTGGCAGTGCAGTTCTCCCAGGTAAGGGTTGGGACTGCCAAAAATGAAGAGCTATTNAAAAGATGTGTGAAGATGCAGAGGGTACTTGTCTATGACAAAATGAGCTAACGTGATGGTTGCAAGTAGCTAATGTTGCATTGATCAGGGCTAATTTGGTGAGTGTGACACGAGCTATTTAATTTGCATTGAATCATTGCTTTGCAGCTGCACCCTAACTCCTAAAAACAATGGAGGTCTAATAGATCACAGGAACCAAAGTGGCAGGTAAATCTGGGGGCTACCTTAGATTTTGCAATCTAATCCTAACAAAACAATTTCTGATGCAGACCGAATAAGTAATGGTGAACAATTTTGGGATATATTTTTTCTGTCTTTCAGTTCATAAATAGTCTATCAAAAGCTTGGGAGCTTTTTGGACTTGTCTTTTATTACCAGTTATTTCCTGAATCCTCCCGCTCAGTAATTCTTGATCTGTCATATAGTAGGCAATGATGACATTGTAGAGCCTTCGATGATCAATTCAGGAGTAATAAAAGTATACCTTTAATGATGATCATCTCTTCCTGGTTAAATCTCTGCTCTCCTCTGAATTATGTTAATCGTCTTCCTATTAATTTTGGAATAACTGCATCTGCTTAATAAAAGTTAATGAATCTGGCATATATATCTAGGAGTAAAGCATATGCACAAAATCTGTGGATCACAGAATTGGGTCTAGACTTGCTTCTGATGTTATCAAACTGCAAAAATCATGAACTCCCATTTTTTAATGCCCCTGCTTACTCATATGTCAGGTGAGAACAGTGATGATACTGGCCTTTGTTCTTAAACACTTTTCAATTTTTAATTGGATTTCATCCTTTATGATTTGTCCCTGTAGCTGATGCTCCACATCACAACCTTTGGGACTGAACTATGTGAACTGGATCCATTCTTCTTTAATGGCAGACCTTCCTTGCTACTTACTGTTTGTTACCATTTCTGGGGTGGCTGAGCCCAAATTTGTAAAATGAAATTTGGAGGCTGATAACAAGCTTGTCTGTTCAACCAGATTCCTATTTTGTGATTTTCATGGAAATGTTTGATTGACTTGGACTTAAAAATACACTTTGTGTCCATTGGTGTTTATAGGTTTTTTGGGAGAGTTTACAGTCCTTTCATTTTAAGTGCTCCAAGAGGATAATGACAGCAAAGTTACATTGCTGACAAAATTATTGTTCAACAAAATGGGCTTTTGCCTGAGGTTTGAAATGTCTACCTTGAAAATGGAAAATGAGACTTGAGCACTTGGGCCCATTTTCCTCAAAAGACATTAGAAAAAACTTTTTTTTCTCTGGAGTTGTTAAGTATAATCAGATCAGAAAATCTGATGTGCAGTTGCTTGGGAATACTTTTACAGAGATGTTATCCTACTGAAAAATATTTATTCATCAAAATATTCTGTAAGAAAAGACTGCTTGACAAAGCCAAAGCTAAACCAAGAGGGCTGAGAAAGTCTTCACAAGCCTTTAGCTATTTAGGAGATATGACAATGAAACTCAGCTTGCCCACAGTGGATAGTTGCCCTGAGTCAAAAACATAGTGATTGCAAAGGTTTTTTTGTTGACTGCTTGACTAGAAGCCTGAGTTTAGTTCATGAGGACCCTCTGGGCTATGGGGATGGAAGGTTTGGCTCCCCTCTTTCTGGTTCCAGGGAGCAGGCTGGGGGTGAGGGGAGAGGGAGCCTGTTGTTGGTGTAGCCCATGCTGCTCTGCTCATATTAAGAGTTAGCAAAAGATTTGGGTCTCCAGGATTATTACTCCCATACCATTCACTGACAAATTCACTTGAAGAAGAGAAAAAAAACCCAAACTTATATTAATGTTTCACCACCTTAGTGTTATTTTTCTTAACCATTGTTGTGTATTCTAATACAGTTCTGCTACACTTACTTTTCTGCTTTTTCATTATAAACAGTCACAGTTCAGCAATGATCTCACACTTAGCCCTTTTTAGCTCTCCCCCACCACATATTCCCTCTGGAAAACAAGCATCTCTTCTTTCCCATTTTCCCCTGCTATCCTATTTTAATAAATAAACCAGCAGACAAAATGTTGTTCTTAATTGGACTGGACATTAATATCTTCTGATGCAAATTAGCACTTCTGAATATCTCAGAGCAAGTTGCTCCAGCCCAGCATCAAATTGGGCAGCAGAGACCACTGTTGCTAAGCAGTGTTGTTGCCAGGCATTAAAGCAGTGAGGGGTACTGTGTGTGGTGGAGACGGCTCTGTGTGTCTCTGTGTGTGTGTGTGTGTGAACATACATATCTGTGCACTTGCAGTATCACTGGGGCTTGTGTCATGCCTGCCTGTCCCTGCACATGTTCACAGCTCAGCTGCACGGCCAAATTTTGGGTCTCAGCTCACTCCCTGTGCTAAGCAAGAGAAGCACGTGATTTAAATCAGGTGAATATGGCAACCTGGGCAAGGCTGAGCAGCCCTAAAGGAGCGAGCTGTGGTTGACCTTGATCACAAAAATTGAGTCCTGTTTAGATTTGATGTCCCTCATCCTTTCACCCATCCAGAGAAACTTAGTGTTAGTGGCATGTGCCCATTTTAAGCTCAGTGTCTATACGTGAAAGCAGATAAAAACCCAAACACCTCTCTATTATGCTGCTAAAGAGCATTGTCTTTGGCTGAGCTGCGAGACTTGAGATCCAGACAAAAACATCTATTAACATTCTGAAGGCACATTTGTTAAATGCAGGACTGTTTAACTCAGTGCCTTGACAAATTTCTGTTTATAAAAATTAGATTGGTTCCCTCATCAACTCAGTTACTTCACTTGGAAGACCTCCTACTTCTCTGCATCAAACTGCCAGGTATTACTGAGAAAAAACCTCACACCAAACTTGCTTTGCTTTGGAGGATGTTCAGAGTAAAAGGCCTCTATTTAAATCTCCTGCTGCAAGTTCACCTGAAGGCCTTGATGGTGCCAGGACCCTTGTTAGTTTCTTAGATCATATTTGATATGATTTAAAACTTGTGAGATTGGCTTCAGCTTTTCTAGCACTTGAAGCACTTTCAGACTGGATTTAGTCATTAACATGAAGCCTAGACTTTCCTGTATCTAATATAGAGGTGCATGTGGACAGCTGATTCCAGCATTCACAGGGCTGTGATCTGAAACAGGTGCTGAGGGATTGGGAGGTGTGTGTGGGTGTGTGTCAATGCAGACCAGTTGTTATGCAGCTCTGTTGTAAAGGGAAATTTAACTGTTGACAGCAAGAGGCTGGCTTGGCTTTTATTTTTTTCCCCCCACATCCTAGGTGGCTAAAGGCACCTATTTTAGACACCAGAAAACTTCAAGAAAATCTGTGCTAAATGACCTCAAAAGTCTCATACCTCTAAGGGCACAGTTGACATTCCTGCAGAACACCACGTTCTAGGCGAAGAACCCAGATTTCCTTCCCTCCCAAACTTCAGCTTCTTTAACCATGAGATGATTCAGCCTCTAACCCATTCAGCACTATCCATTCCTGCCTGAACAACCCTGTAGCAAAAGTTCTGTGTTAATCACTAACAGCAAGTGCTGAGATCTGAATGCTGACAAAGCTTTTAAGGGGTAGCCTGGCTACACAGCTGTAGCAAGATGTCTTTGGAGATTTATCTTGGATATGGAAAATAGGGTAGGCTGGGAATCTGGGCTGACCCATTTAGGGAATGGAAAAGAATTGTGATTGAGAGATGCATGTACAGGGATATAAGCACAGTTCTGTATTCTAATGCGAATGAGTAAACAGTCAGCACTATAATAATCTCTAAGGCATTTGATCCCAATAAACCATCTTAATCCTTAGGGCTATTCTGGCAGTAAGAGATAACGGCACGGAAGCAGAAATGTTCTTAGCATAAAACTCATATATCTATGTTTACTGTCCGTGTTAGAGGGTTTCAGACTCTTCGCCCCTCCTCCACAACACTGACTAGCGCTTCATCTGTACAGTCTGCCAGCTCCCCACTTCACTAATAAGAGCCCTTTAATTTGGATTTTTATTGTTGCCAGCAAGGACCAAGACAAAAGGAAACTCAAACCACAGAGAGCTGCTTGGGACGGATGCTTCCCTAGCGACATGCCCTCTACTTCAATAATATTTCACTACAGACAAGACCAATATATGGGTTTTTTTTAGTAGCCATATATGTGGTCCTGTGTTTTGTGGGAGGATGTATTTCCAAATCTCTGCTCTTAAAAAGCCCCTGAGCTGAATACTTTTGGAGCTATTGTCTCTGGGTTGTTGCATTGTCTTCATTGTTGTCTGCATTGCAGACAAAGGACTATGGCTTAGAAATGCAGAGGCAGTGAAGGCTTAGGCAGGGAAGTGCTAAAAGTTATTTAATATGCTGTCATGACTGAAGACTAAATGACGCTTATGAATGGGTGAGAGCAAGAGCACATCCTACCTCCAAAAACAGGTAGTGCTGCTGCAGGTTATGTCACCACACCTCTCAGGCAAAGACTTCAGTTAGAGCAGACCACTGCTGACCTGCAGCCCACCTGCTCTTCAAGGCACAAGGCTGTGATTTTTCTTTTTTTTTTTTGCATAATGTTAAAGAGTGAAGTGTTATGTCTGCTGTATATATGTTATATATATATATATATACATACAAATACACACACACACATATATATGTACGCTATGTGCAACAGCCCACTATGTGTATGTTCCATACAATGGTCCAGTTGATGGACTGGGCTCCTATTTACCCAGATATATGAGATATGCAATTTATTTTGTTCCATTGTTCCAGGAAAATGGGTCAATAAGAAAGCAATAATATGAAGTGCAATCAACTACAAAAAAAGAAGAGTTTAAAATCTCTTTACAGGTCTCTTTCTGTAGAAGAAATTTTAACATTAAGGTCACTGAAAATAAGTCCTGCTTTTGAGGGCCAAGAATCTCAGAAGAACTGAGAAGCCTTGGCTTTTGAGAACTTACCATGCACTCAGACCTTGTGCTACCAAGGCTTTGAGGGAGGAGAAACAGCCCTCCAAAAATTTCCCTTACCAAGTAAGTTACCAAGCAAGCCTGTATAATGCATACTCTTATTATTTTTCTTTATGATCTTAATGTGACTAATGTTTAAAAAATTAGTGAATACCATGAGGTAAAGGTAAAAACAAGTCCAAACTGTTTTAAAAGGAAAACTTGCAGAGATTTACGGAATGAGAGCCCGCTTTGTTTAATCTAAGGGAAGCTTTGCCATTAGCTTCAAAGGAAGCTGTAGTAGGTTCTGAATGTTTATAAAAGTTATAACCCAATTTATCCAGATAACAAGATTTTTGTTCTCTAAAATCTTGGCAACACTATGCACTTCAGTGCAGCCTGTGAAAGATAACAATCAGCTTCAACTCCCACTGACCTGGGACTCAAAGGGCTGTAGCGTGGCGTTTAGTCTTACTTCCTATAATTAGATGTAATAAAACTGTGTTGTCATTGATGTTATCATAATTGGTATAAAAAGTTGTTTATAGCAAAATATTAGAGATGCAGGCGGTGATTTTCTGCCAGAGTTCACAGACGGTAAAGCCAGACTCTGGCAGACTAGAAGTTGCTGTGGGTGTTGAAATGCATTCATGTGCCTGTATCTTTACCAGTATGTAAAAAACCATGACATTTAAAATATACAGTTGATAACCTAATACTTCCCATTTAAAAATGTTGGTGGGTGGGTTTTTTTGTTTGGTTGGGTTTTTGTTGTTGTTGTTTGTTTCTGTTTTTGTTTTAAAGGGGGCCTGTTCTCTTTTTAGAAGCTCCTGTATTTCCAGCGTTTGCTCCAAGTCTTTGAAATCTGACAGCCAGCTCTTGATTTGGAGAAGCTAAAGTTAACGGCAAGACTGGGTGCATTCTACCTCTGGCAGCACCACAGTGTACTTTGGAGATATGAGTAAAGAGTGAGGGAGCCTGGGAGCTTTGAGGGCTAATCTTGTTACAACCATGGATTTTTCTATATAACCACATGCAAGTCTTGTCTTAGTTTCCATCTTTGCTCAGGGGAGATACTAGTATCAGCTCATGATGGAACTATGGGTGTAAATTACTGTTTGTGACTCAGGAAACGGGAAGAAATTAATAATCATCAAATACGATGCCAAAGAAACGGCAGAGAACAAATACGTAGAGTGTTAAGATAGAACTACTGAAAGAATGTCCTGCTCCTCATGCCTGGGTGAGGTTGGGAATCTGTGGGAGAAAACAGTGGTGCAAGGGAGCTCTAGTCCATAACACATGTGGAGAAAAGGGCTTGATTCAAGTTATATAAACACTCCTAGCCCTGGCACAGCTGACCTCCTGCATTCTTGGCTTTGGAAATCAACATCCTGTTCTTCACCTGCTGCATTACTGGGTGCATGGCTGAGCGCTGCAAGCAGACTCTCTCTTCATTTGCTCTTACACATAGCCCTTGGAAACTGCTTCTCAGATCAGGGTTCCTTATCACCCTGTGAATGACCTATTCATTTATCTCTTTCCCCACTCTACTAAAACTTGATGTTACCACCCCTTGTTAGTACCACCTGTAAATTACCGGCCAAGCTGTAAGACTGAGAACTGTGAAGAACAATTTGAACCATGGAAGTCTTTCAGATACCATTACTGATGGTTTTCAGAGCCTTCACTTTTCCCACTTCCACTTTTGTTTTCATGGAGTGATTCAGTCCTGCTTTGTGGTCCAGTGTTTTAACACTTTATGTAACTATTCTTGAAATCCAAATACTCTCTGAGTGAATTTTTTCATGCTGTTTCAAAGGCTTTGGTAGCATTATTAAATATATCTATATTTTCTGAAAAATCTTTCCCTGTGAGTTTAATTTTCCAGGGGGCACCAGCCAAAGCTGTTGGGCACAGTGCCCAGTTTACGAGCCATTGAAGAAAAGCGTGTCTAAGGTTTTCCCAGCTGCTTGCTCTGGAATTTGCCGACTCCATGTGGACATTGCCCTTCGGTTGTCTTCTGTGAACTGGCAGGCAAGAGAGATGCATGGAGTGGTAAATGAAAATTCCTGCTAAGTGGCTTTAAGCGGTGTGTGGTGGCAGGAGTACAGGCGTGTGCTTCTGCCTGCTTTGTACGAAGTATGGAGCCACGTGCAATTTGAATTTAAGGAAACAACATCCTCATGCAGCTCTATCCTAGGACATTGAACCGGACGACTCTCCAGGTAATTTACAGCAAACTTGAGTTCTCTCTCATTTTGACTCCCACTCTGAAGGCAAACAAGTTCTGCACACCTCATGTAATAAAGCGAGAGAAGAATCTTGTCCACCACTTGCCTACACCATTTGGTACTGCAATAGCCCAAGCAATTAATGCTAACAAATTAAATTTATCTGACTACTACACTGAAATGGCCTCAATTTTTAAAGGTATTTCTGTAGCTGATTTCTCCTCTTTTCAATAAGAATTAGCCACCTTAATACCTTTAAAAATTAAGCCCTTTCCCCGCTACATGCAGTCCAACATAATCTCTTACATACGCGTGTGCTCTGTTCCCCGCTCACGCAATCCATGTGCCCAAATTACAGACAGTGAATGCCTGAAGACCAACCATCTACTGAAAATTTACCTTGGATGGCACTGTATCTCCTGGCCTGTGAAAGACATCACGAACAGGATCTCCAGGAAAAGTGATCAGGAACAATTGGGGACAGATGGGAGATACTGCATCGTGTAACACGTAAACCAGGGTGCAGTAGCTTGCTATATGTCAGGCGGTTTTTCCAGGGTTTAATTTTGTTCCTTTAATAACAAATGTTGATACTGTGGGGATACTTTCTCTTGTAAGGGGTAGGACTCAGTCAAGACCTCACACCCCAACCTCCTGCGTTCATCATGACTCCCTGGTCATAATACTTCATTACCACCTTGGTAAATGTGCTTTCAGACTCCAGCCAGACTCGTTGCTAGCGTCTCTGCTCACACCAGACGATAACGTGATGACAAGAGCTGGAAGGCAAGTCTTTTTGCCTTTCCCTCTCTTTGTCGCAGCTTGCATGTGGGGAAGTAAAGGCAGTGATTTGTTCTATCACACAAGAAACCTCTTCCAGGGAGCCAGTCCCAACCTTGGCAGCTAAGGATGATGTAGGATAAAATGAGAACAGCTCATGTATCTGTCAGTGTGTGCTCTTAATCTGTCAGTGTGTGCTCTTAGGGCACTTGACGGGACTTTGTGATCTTACATGCCCCTTCCAGACTGACACATTTAAAAACTCCATCTCTACAAAATAACATGCTTAGCTTTGGTTTTAAGTGTCAAGGTACATCCATTAATTATAATTCATCTGTCTTTGCTTTCTTTGGAGGTCATTGCCACCTTACAACTGAAGATACTTCCACTATGGAACTGACGGGGAGGGTTATTTATTTTTTTAATTATTATCACAAAATTGTCTGATCGGTATTTTCTCAGTTCTTGGTAAAGAAAATCAGCCAGGCACAGCAACTGCAGAGGAGACCAGCATCTCTGCCCTTCCCACCCAGCCCATAAGTGTGGACAGAAATATCTGGAAAAGGAACCACACTGAAGTTGTTCCTCACCGGCCCCTTCCTGCAGTGTCAGGACTGGGAAGTGCATCAGCACTCAGGTCTTCAGGACTTTTCTCAGCAGTTGTGAAGAATCCTTGCAACTGTGCAATATGATGCACTGAACAGTTTTGGGAATAGTAGACGTAGACATCTAAGACAGGGATCTTCAAGAAGTGATACAGTAAGGTGAGATGTTGGTTACCAGTAGAAAATGGTGAGAAGAGGAGCAAGCCCTGGTCCTTGAGAAGAGCTATGTACCAAGCTCATTAATGGTGGTAAGGCAAGTGTGTCTGCTCCAGATTTTGCAGTTACTGGAGTGAGTCCAGCAAAGGGCCACGCAGACTAATAAGGGATTGGAGCATCTGCTGTTCAAGGAGAGACTGAGAGAGCTGGGGCTGCACAGCCTGGAGAAGGGAAGGCTTATGGGGAATCTTATCAATAAGTATAAACACCTGAGGAGACTGTATAGAAGAAAAAGCCAAGTTCTTCTCAGTGGTACCCGGAAAAAGGGCAAGAGGGAATTGAAACAAATTAAGAAATGTTAATTTTTTTTCTAACCACAACAAAAACTGTTTACAATGAGGGTGGTCAGTGGTCACACTAGAATACATTTCCCGGAGAGGTTGTGGAGTTTACACATGGAGATATTCAAAACCCGACTGGAAACAGTCCTGGGCAGCTCACTGTAGCTGACCCTGCTTTGAGGAGGTAATGCTTGGAATAGATGGTCTCCAGAGGTCCCTTTCAACCCCAACAATTCTATGATTCTGTGATCAGCTAAAGACACACAGTAGTCCCAAACCTTTTAGGCAACAATGAAATCTCCTTTCTGACACTTTCAATTTAGCCTAAGTAATAAAATGGTCATTAGGTGAGAGAACAACTGAAAAAAAAAGTGACTAACCAGAGGGTTAGGGTAAATCAGGTTGAAATTTCTTGCTGCGCATAATATTTCATAATGATATGAAATATAACAGGTTTTGAGAAAAGCACTGAGGAAAAAAAATATGCTTTTCTCAGAACACCAACTGCTTGGTGATAAGGACATTTTCTGCAATATTAGAAGAAGCAATTAAGTTCAGACCCAGATCTCCCACGTGCCTGCTGACAGCCCCAGTACTGGGAATGTTAGGTACCAGTCATCACCACGGAATGTAATAATTTTGGGAGGGAAATGAGAGTGGAGTTTAGACTGTGGTTTTGAGACATGTGAGGATCTATAGGGTGACAGCATGGTTCACACAGAACTGAAAACAGTAAAATTAAAAAACAAAACAAAACAAAAAACAACAACCTCACAGGTACATACACATACATATTCACACCCATGCAAGCATGTGAGCAAAAACAATGCAGAAAATCACATGGAATACCTGAACAATCAGTTTATCTTGAGTCTAATCTGGTTGTAAATGAAACTTATGGAAAACACTGCTCAAGAGAGCTGTGGATTCTGCCTAGGACAAAAGGAAGAAATAAAAAATAATAATAAAAAAAAATAATTAAAAAGTAATCCTTAGTTAAAAATGAAAGGGCTGTGAAACACTTGTTTGTTTGACCTCCAGATGCCTCTAAAAAGTCAAATCTTGCAGGATATTGACAATTTTGCGTGATGGCCAGAATCATAACAGAATCTAATGCCCAGTAGGATGATGAGAACGGGCAGGCAGCAGCTGCAATTGGGCATTTGGGAGCCTCAGAACCTACCTGGAAGGGAGTGAGCACTCAGACCACCTACTTTAGGTACTGTACCCAAGTCTAATCTATATAGCACTCAAAGTAAGTAAACTGTGTTCCTTAGGTAGTGTAGAGAAAGTCATAGATAAATTTAGAGGACCCAAGTTAGATACTCATATAAAATGATGTGAACCCTTTTCTGTATCACATATGCTAGGCAAATCCCCAAAAGGATTCAGCAGCCCATCAAACATAGACTCCTGACCACAGAAGAGAAATCCAGAATCCCATAAATGTCATGGGAAGAGCTCCACACTTCAAAGGAAGACAGAGCAGGCAGTATATTAGAAAGAGTGTACTCAGTCAGTGTCCTGGGTATGTTTTTATCTGAGGTCACTGAACCCCATATTCCAGAGAACTACTCTAGCTCGCTGAGGTGGTGGCAGGAGACAAGCAGTTGGGAGTGGTGTGAGGTAGACCCCACACTCAAGTTGAATTTATGCCCCAGTAAAGGAAAGACTTAAGATTCACTGAGCCAGTGAAAGAATGCAAACATGAATAAGATTCTGTAATCTGGTGGCTAGATCATTGAGGGATGGGGGATACCTGCTTCACAGAATAATTTTCACCTTTAAAGGTCTGGAATTTCCCTGAAGTCTTTCGGAAATAAAAACCCAGCAACATCCAGGGCTTTGGGAAGAACATTTTATTGCTAAGCATATCTTTAAACAAAATGCAAATAAGAAAAGAAAAAGAATCAGAAAGGAAGAAGAAAAAGAAAGGGAAAAAAAGCAATAACATCACGATAACTCAAATAAAAATTCTTAAGGTTGTCCATAAAGCAACAGGGATATGGTAGAAGCCCACATACAGAAATGCACATGTTCCCAAAAACTGTCCAATAGAAACTTACACAAAAAAAAAGAGGAAAATTTAAATCTTTTTCCTTTAACTTAAAAAAGGAAAGCAAAAAGGAAAGGAAGAAAGAAAGCAGGAAATCATTTCACAAGACTCCAAGACTCCAAGAACAGCAATCTTTTACAGACATCAAGATATAATCAACTTTATATAGTTTCGGCCAGTTAAGTCATCTAAAATCGTGCTTTCATACCTTTTTTAAAACCTGTCTTTTTTTTTTTCTTTTTAGTATAAAAAATAAAAAAGGAAAAAAAAGCTCAACCTCACACGCACGCACACGCACCACACACACGCACACATACACGCACTGAAAATATTTGTTAACATGAAAGCGTCTTCTCCAAATGTTTGAGAAGGCTGGTTGGGTTTTTTGACTTTAAATTCCCATGTGCGTGTGTGTTTTTGATGACACTTCTTCAAAGTCAAATATTCATGCGACTTATAAACACCAGCAAGAGTAGATTTCTAAACCTAAACAGCTGATTAGTTTTCATCTGTATACAGAAAAAGTGTACATTTCTGATATTCCAGAGTTCTCAATCCACCTTGGGTTTTGTTTTTTCCCTCTCTGTCTCTCTCTCCCTCATTTGCTTTTTTGCACATGACAGGCATGGCCGTCAAACCACCTGGCTATTGTTCTGTACAGTAAGATCATCCTTTTCAGAATAACTGGGAAAATGTTGAAAGCAAACAACCAAATTAAAGAAGTTAAATAAAAACAGAAGACATTCCCAATTTAACCGTAAAACAGTATATACACCGTCAGGGTTTCCATATAGAAATTATACTAGCAAAAAAAATAGTAGTAAAATATGTAAACAAAATTTCAGATATTTTTTTTTGACACAGGTAACTGTGACAAAGCTAAAACACACACTCTCTTCACATTTTAAGGTTTGTTTTTGTTGCCTGTTTCATTTTACTTTGTTCTTCAAGAACATTCTCATTCCACGTTAAGACCATAACAGAACTTCTGTTCCAGTCGTCCCATCAAACATACCATGATAAATATATCTGTGTGTATATATATATATATTATTATTAAATTCCTTTTTCTTTACTATTTTTGTGTGTCACAGCAGCTTTATTTATTTTCTTTTATATAAAAGAGAAGGAAAAGGGAGAATAGGGCAAATGGAAGGACAGAGATGCTCTGAAATGTCAAGCTACAAAATTAAAATATTACATATGAAAAACAGTTTTATGTCAAAAAACCCTATGTATTTTGCATTCTTTTACAACTGTTTAGCTTTTCTGACATTAATGGGTCTTGTCACAAGTTGAACTCCAGTGGTGTCTTTCTGATCTCTTTATTAAACTGATTTATTATTATTTTTTGCATGCATCGCAATCAGTCACAGAACCAGAACCCAGAGGAAGGCTCCTTTATTTTTGCATGGTATATTCAGCTCAGAATGGCTAACCATTTTTTAAGCATTCTTCTTGTAATCTTCAAAACCCTGTAACCACAGTTTGGCTGGGCTAATGCATACTGAGTGAAATTCTCAAATAAAGCCAATGACTGATCAGAACAGACCCAAACCCAGCTATTCTTCAGTTCAATTGCAAATACTGGAGCCAGATCCAAGGGAACCAACTTTCCAGGATAATTTTCTTCAGCACCACCCACCAGACACTTTCATTGCGTTGTTAGCAAACAACTTACTGCAAGACGACGGATTCTAGAGACAACACGACCAGATATGCAGAGTAAACACCATGGGTAGCTTTTGAGTTCATATATGGCAATAGTCTCTCTTTATTTATTATGGATTATTTTTTTTTCCGAGATTTCTTCTCAACTCATGTCCTGGTTCACCCCCCACACCATTCCTCTCCACCCTTCCCTCCCACACCCAAAAGTAACCAAAAAAACCCCAAACAAAAAACAACCCAAGAAACCAAACCAAACCAAACCAAACCAAAAAAACCCAACAATCTCCAAAATCATTTATTCCCCTCCTCCAATCTCGAAAAAATTATATATATATGCTGGACGTGGCCAGATCAGTTAGTTCAATATTTTGTTGTTGTTGTTGTTTAATAATGTTTGCATTTTTATCTTTTTCCTTTTTTTTTTTT
>VZTM01002082.1:83865-97559 GCA_013400555.1 Jacana jacana
ATCGATACAGTCAGGGGTCACGAACATTGTTAAAGACTCACTTGGAGATATGAAACAAGTAAGCCATGAAGTCTTCTACCTTTGCAGAAAGTTCAGCGGAGGAGGAGATTTGGAGACGTCCAAGTTCACTAACAGGGCAGAGCTGTGCGCGCCATCTCCAGAACGCTAAGTGTGCTTTATAATACATTAGGGCAGAGTTTGCTGACTCCAAGCGATGACTGAGACATTAACAGTCACTGCTGAATTATTATTTTTTTTTCCCAATACTTTTTCCCACAAACGATATCTCCCAATCTCGTTCGCTGCAATGGGTCTGATATTTCAGTTAAATCTCATTAAGTATTTATATATTTATATATAAATAAGTATTCTTTTTTACACATAATACTCTTTGTCCTTGTTTTTCTGTTTCTTGTGGCCGCTCTTTGAGCTCTGCTGCTTCTCCTTCACGAGCGTGCCGTTGCTCTGGGCTGAGTTGCTGATGTAATTCCGCGTCTCGTCCACCTGATAGGACCCCTCGTCCCTGTTCCTGTACTTGTACATGGCGTACAGGAGGATGAGGATGCAGAGGGCAGCAGCAGCCACAATGCCGACGACCATCCCCGTTGTGCTGCTCGACTCGCGGACCACCTCTGAGGCCCCCGGAACCCGTCTGATTCCTGGCTCCGTGGGGTTTGCTGTGGGCACATTACGGAACATGGGGGAAGTGATTAGCGGGCTCTTCAGCTTTGTGCTGTCTAGCTCATAGGCAGTGGGCAACGGAAGCAAGACTATGTCAGGCTGGGGTTTGAGCTCACGGTTATTCATTTTGCCGGCTGGCAATTTGGGCACCATCCCAGTCGAGGACGAAGCTGTGGAGCGGATCAGCTCAGGGGACAAAGACGTGGTAGTAGTCCTACCAGTTTCGGAGACTTTGTTAGGTCTAAAGTCCTTGGATTCCCACTTGGGTGCGTGTGCTTTGTAGCCACCTTCGAAGATTGAAGTGGAAAGACTCTTATCTGTTACCAAGGAGAAGGTGGTGTAAAAATCTTCATCATCAGTAGGGGGTAGGTTAGAGTCAAAGGTTTCCCCTGAGCCATACCCAGATATCACCAAGCCATCATCATCACAACCATCGCTGCCTTGGTCCGACAAGCAAGGTAACCCCGCCTCAGAGGTCATGGACAGGGAATCTTTGGTGGTCTCAATAATGGTGAGGAGGGGGCGAAAGGTAGGGGGAAGTGTAATGAAAGGTGCACGAGTAGCAATAGGAGGGATATCTAAAGGGTCTTCTACAAGTAGAGGGATAACTAATTCACCTCCTGGGTTGGAAAAGAGAAAAAAAAAAAAAGAAGATTAGTACATTTTAATGACACAATGCACCATTTTCAATTCCCTTAACTCAGGGGCAAGAGAGGATTTGGGCATTATGAACAAGTGTCAGGGATGTGGTTTCTGGCCTTAACTACACTGCCCACATACTTTCCCGGGGCTGCCTTTCATTCTTCCCTCCCACCCTCCTTTGATGTTGGTAAACTGCATGTTCCAATTCCTTCCTCTTTTAGCCTATGCTAGGTACATAAAGTGAAATACTCTGTATTTTTGGGGATGCAATCTTTTTCATTTTTGAAGATACTCTCAAGTGACTCTGTGGACATCAGTTTTTGGTAGTGATTTTTCTTAAGCATTTGGTTACAAGACTGGTTAAATGAATTCTTATAGATTGGTAGAGCAATATAATCCTAGGTGGGTTTTAATACTAATCTTGCCAATTCTTCCCCCTCTTACTCTTTTAATTTAAAACAATGTTGGTATGTCTTCTCTGACATTCAGGTCTGCTCAGCTGCTGTAACAGTTTATAAGGCCTTTCCCTAAGGTCTTTCCCATTCATCCATGTCTTCTTGATTGTTGCCTAGTTTTTAAATTGTGGGAAAGCTCAGGAAAGTTGGGGATGGAATAAGAACCAAGTACTTACTGGGGTCCATGAAGGTACAGAGCTCTACTCAAGGCTTGTTCATCTCTTTTTAATCTTTCTTTACCGTTTGGTTTGACACTAGGTATGTCCCTTTCCTTGCATCTTTTAGGGCTACTAATGCCATGCTGTCTTCATCTTCAGTTCT
This sequence comes from Jacana jacana, assembly GCA_013400555.1. Lineage (NCBI taxonomy): Eukaryota > Metazoa > Chordata > Aves > Charadriiformes > Jacanidae > Jacana > Jacana jacana. The sequence goes on from VZTM01002082.1 coordinate 85,965, forward strand.
TCTTGATATTCCTTTAGTATAATTTGATTAAAAATTAAGACAGACTTTATTGTGATTGATGATATAACTGAATAATGACGCCGATGACCCAAATTAGCACTTGAGCTCAGGAGCTTACTGCAGAAGTTGTCTTCACACCTACTGTAACCTCTTGATACTCAGCTGGAATCAGCACTACTGTTTACTAACATGATGACTATCTACCTATAGAGGCCTGAAAATGAGGAGGGCTTATGATTTACTCTTGAAGTAGAAAAGCAAAGCTACAACTATAGCTTTTATGCCTTATCACAGCATAATCTGCAACTGAAACAAGAAAATCAGTGCATCATTTGGTTTTTGAGCAGCAGTATGGCTACTTTTAGGGTAGTACTCCTGTGTTGTCTATATATTGTAACATGACTGTACTCCTCCTGAGCCGATGGGTTGTTAGCACTCCATTGTTTTATTCTGAGGCAGAGGCATAATTCATTTAGGTCAGATTGCATAGTTGTCTGCTGACATACAGGTCACTGGGTGAGCCATGTTGCTTTTGAAAGTTCACCTGACACTGTGAGTAGTCATCTAGATGTGTTGGAAGGAATGCAAATCAGTAAGAACAATTCCTAATGCATGGGAAACTTTGGTTTATACTCGCCCTTGCTTAAGGAAAGATAGGCAAAAGAAATTTTAGCTTCTAAATAAAAAATTCTGGCTTTTACTTATGTATTCATAACTGCTAATGAACAGTTTAGCATTGTTACAATGCTGAATGGCATCAGGGTCAAAATTCTGCTCTCTCCTATCTACACTGTATGTAACAGGCACTTATTTCCCCTTGAATACTGCTAGTAATGTCCATGGGAATTCTATAAAGAATATGGTCTAAAAATCATAATCCCTTCTAAATATATTTGGAGAGCAATATATTTGAACAAATTACATATTGAAGATAGCAATATACTGAAAAAAGTACTTAACGGTTTGATTAAATCTGGATAGCTGAACTAGCAATATGGTTTATTCTTATCCTTAATGAGAAACTAAGTGGTGACACAGTTTAATCAATTGAAACAGATTTATCTCAGAAGTACCAGGGTAGAAATTAGGCCAAAATAAGGAATATAGTACTTTGCATACTTGCATGCAAAGTTAGTTTTAAGTTAAGATATAAAGGGCCTATTTGAATATGGTGTTTAGTTTTCTGAGCTGTTCATACCACTTTTGTTACTGCATAGAGGATGAAGAAATAAGTATTATATGTTTAAAATCTCTTGAAACTATGTATCTTCAAAAAATTATGTAAAGACCAGAAAGTGTAGTAGTCTGCCAAAGGGCTACGTGGCATTTTTTTCTCGTGCATCAGAGCTGTTTTCTGTGCAATGTAGAAACTAGAGCATGTAATATGATTTATATATGTCCAGAAGCCCTATCCATGGCAAGACTAGGGCATCTATAATCTATGCAAACAGGTGGTCTCAGGATAAACTTGAAGTATGCCTCTGAGGGAAAGATCATCTGTGAGGCTGGTAAAAAAATGAATAACAATAATAGCATTTAAGTGTGCATTACATCAAATTGCATGAGTGGGGAATTTAAGTTCCAGAAAGTTAAGAGATAGGTAGTGTTCCCTTAAATGACTTTTTGAGATAAGTCTTTATGGTTAAAAAGTGGTACTAATCAGTGGTTTTTCATTTACCATCTGTGACACCCAATTGGAAAAAAATAAATTTGGTAGCTTTTAATTGCTCATCGAGAGCTTTGAAGTGCCTTTGTTATTCAAATCTACTAGACTGGCACATGGTATCAGTATGTAATTGATCTGCCACCCATACTTGGGCATTTTTCCTTCCAAAAGATAAACTGTTTTCATCCTTTAATTTTTTATTATTAATTATTAATAATTAATTTTATATTAATTTTTCTGAAGGAATTATAAATACCTTACATTTAATATTAAAACCTTTCTTCTGCCCCAGTAACCCTTGCCTTTAAAGCTAGGTCATAGTTCTACAGTTTTTGTTGCTGACAAGGACTTGAGCCAATGATCAAGAGCATTGCAACTTTAAAAATGATCATGGTCTTCCTGAAACATTAAGAAAAGTTGATAGAATTGCTATGGTAAATGGGATTTCAAAAAATGATGGAGAGCAAATTGGAGTTTTTTGATTCAAGCAAGTCTGTTGGATGGAATACAATAGGACAGAATCAGGAATGAGTTTAACAAAGTTCTGATCTCATATGTGAGAAGATAAATAACTTCCATACCAGAAAGATTAAGTTAACTTTGATTTCCCACTCAATTATTTAATCTCATGTCTATTTTTATTCCAAATTGTCCAATGATCTGTAGTATATTTGACTGCATACTATAAAAATAAAAAGAGTGTTAAAGGTCCTTCTTTAGGAATCACTTCCCCATCTAGGAGTTCATTTGTTACATTTACTTAAAACAACATCTTAAGATAAGTACCAGGAAGATGGCGATAAGGGTGGTAATGATGCTTTGAATTTTTTTTCTTTATGTCTGTAGTGGAATGAACTGTGAAACTGAAAAAAAAAAGAAGCTGAGTGGGAGAAGGTAACTCAGAAAAAGCACTCTAGGTATCAAATCTGGCTTCTGTTTCATTGGTATGTTAGACATCTATGCAAAACTCACAGCAAACTAGCGGCTGTAGGTCTAATAGGATGCAAGCACTGAATACTTCTTGGGATAGATGATTTATAGAGGAGTTAAAACATCCTTTAAAATGGTGTGATAAAAATGCCACTCAGTCTAAAAGAAATGCGTTATTTAAGGATAACCGGGAATGTAAATTCTGAAAAGCTACCAGGGAAGTGTGAGAAATGTGAAGACCAACATCTATGGAGGGGAGCAAGTGTGAATGTTCATATCATACCTGCAAACAACGCTGTTACTGCTACTATATTTCTACTCCTAAGAGACACCAGGGGGAGTCTGATGACAGGTAGACGATAAGTGTGCTGTAGGGGTAACCATCTTTCACAAAATGACAGCTGAGGCAGCAGGAAGCTGCCTAGAGCAAGTGGTCCTTTGATGGAGAAGCAGTGCATCTTGCCCAGGGCCCCAAGTTGGTTTAAAGGTAAGCAGTGAAAGATTTAAAAAACACAGTGCCACTTGGCTGCCAAGAATATCTAAGGTGGGATTTGGATCCTGAAACATTTGCTGTGGTTGGCATCGGCAAGTAATTTAAAGACTTGGATGGCTAGAAAAAGTTAAAGAGGAGCTCCTGAAAATCCTTATGTGACAATTTGGAAGGGACATACATTTGAGGCAGGTTTCATATTTGTATTTTCCTTTCTGAAGGTTTTATTTTTCTCACAGTGTCTACCATTTTTCCAATCACAAAATTAATGTCTTTCATCCTTGAATAAAACTTACAGTTTTAATTTCCAAGCTCTTCAGTGCTTAAAAAAAAAGAAAAAAAAAAAAAGACAAAGTTGTCACCCAGTTTGGGCCATGGCTTCAAACTGTATAATTCTGATTGTGGATGACATGGGCCGTTTCCCAGTAGTTACAGGTTTTTTTCCTTTTCTTTCTGTTGGCTTTTAAGCACCAGTTAACAGTGTTCCCTGGTATGCTGCAAGTTCAGCATTACTTTAGCTATCCACAGATTTCACAAGGATTTTCCAGATTTGTTTTTCACCTACTCTGTGCTTTCTCTCCTAAGCAGGGAATGGATGTCTTCCAAAGAGAAATAGTGGGTCGTACTGGTGATAGGAGAATGGTTGGACGAGATGATCTTATAGGTCCTTTCCAACCTTGGGTTTCTATGATTCTATGTTTTTTAAAAAGCTTCTGTTGACAGCACAAGGCCAAAGGATTAAACAAAAGAGAAACGGATAAAATGGTTTTCTCTGCAGTGACATAAATACAAAATTAGTTTGCCCCTCAACAGTACAGTTGCAAAAAATTACTGAACAGCAAACTGGAAGAAATACTGAGAGAACTGAAGTCTGTGAAGTTGGAAACCTTGTACTGAGCAGCCCAGTGCTCTACTTGGCCTTCTCATTCCACGAAGCGAACACAGTGTGCATATATTCCTTAAAAGTTGGCCTTTAAATCTAGCTTATATACTATTTTCAAGGAGCTGTGCTGTTCTTTAAACTACCAAGATCATTTGGAATATAAAAGGTCTACTTTAGCCTTGGAGTTGCCCTGCTTTTTGCTTTATGAGCGTATTTATAGATATATAATTCATATCTCTGGGGCTGATATCCAGTAAGTTCTCTGCCACTGGAATAGACAGAGTGTTAAAAATTTAATAGAAGCCTTATGAACTGTGAGGACGTGGGCGAGTCATGAATGCAGAGGGCATGAAAAAAAAAAAAGGAAAAAAACCAACCTAAAAACTCCCCAACAACCTGAAAAACTGTAGCAGCTGCCAGCCTTCATCTTTAGAGCCCCAACTGCTTTGATGGAGTCTTAGGCATCAAACTGATGCAGGACAAAAGGCACACAAAGCCTGAAAGATTGATCTCCTGATGACGAGAAGGGACACACCCGTATCATCTCTCTCTTTTCCAGCTGTGGCTGAAAAGCTTTTCAATGCCATCCACAAAGGCTGCACAATTCATACATTTCTGCAGGCACTTGAAATTTTGCATCCAAAATTTGTCGTTTTCATTTAATTCTTGTACTGTTCCTCTGAAGTTTGACTCCACTTTCAGTATGAGGTATTTGCCACAGAAAAAATCCTTACCTTTTTCCCCTCTGTATCGACACAATAATTCTTTATTAAACGACTGAGTTAATAAATTTCAGTCTAATGATGTTTTAGTTAAGTCTTCTTTGAGTCCTCTGAGGATAAAAAGGAAATTATTCAGAACATAGTCCTTGATTCACAGGAAAGATGAAGCTAATGCAAAGCCTAGTAGATGAACATTCTTAATATTTTCTGCTCTTTGCAGTCTGATTTAATTGCAATTGACAGTCAGTAGTAAAGAGAAAAACATAATTTCCACAGTGGAATACTGCAGCTTTTCATCTTAAATATCTCCTTTTCCTTTCAGAGAATACATAGTCCTCAAAGTGATTACATAAAATACTTATTCTGTTGGAGTTGGTTAAAAAGCATTTCCTAAGCCCCTCAAATGATACAAAAAGACATTAGTTGTTGGAGTGCTTCCTAATACATGGCTCACGAGCAACAGGAAGGTATGGAATTTGAGAGGACATGAATTCCATGTTAATGCTGGGCTGTGTTGCATCTCTGTATGTTCTTGGTCACCTATGTGCAGTTTCAGTGAAACAGGTATGAACACCTTCCAGAGAGGACCTGCCATGGTGTTTGCAGGCAGGGTAAAGCCAAGTGTTTCGGTGCCCAGACACTGAGCTGCCCTGAATCAATTGAAACATGTTCCCTTCCATCTCCCATCATTTTTTTAAACTTTTATGATTAATTGGTGACAGCTTCCTCCTCAGCATAATTATTTGTTCTGTTTTCAGCGTCAGTTGTTCAAAGGACTTGACACGTGAACCTAACAGAATTATTATGCAGGAATGGTGAAAACATACACAGTTGTAAGGAAGTTCAGCTTTTTCTTGCTTTTACTTACTGAGTTTTTTTAAGCAAATGAATCCAAATCTCCTTTGAAGTAAAGAAATTTTAGATGTTCTGGATGTGCGTTTCAGTAGCAAATTGTCTGTCAAATCGACCATTTCTGGATGATATTATCAAGCCTGATACTAGTCATAATACGAGGGGTGCGTTTACCTGGTAAGAGTGCACTTGAGAGTATCATTTAGACTGGAGTTCAGGCAGGTAATCAGCAATGAAGAAAATTGATAGAAATAAAACACTTTCATGGGAATAAAGCAGGAATGATGTAGCGCTGCAGTAAGAAGACCCTGAGAGCTACCAAAATGCTAAAGTCTCATCGTTTTTCACTTGATATAAAGGCTGTACCACCAGGCTACATATCATTTAAGTAGCATGAAAGAAAGTAGCATTACTGGTGATTCCTTTTGGGAAAGGGAAAGGGGAAAGAAAGCCCTAGAGAGGAACTGAGAAAGAATAGGAGCAAACTACTACGGGCTCCTTCACCCCCTCCTAAGCACAATACAATTTGGCAATTGACAATATACAAAGAGCACATAACATAAAGGCAAATACAAACTGATTCAAAATAAATAAATGAACTTAATACATTTGTCATAAAATAAAACCATGTACTAGAAAATAAAAAAATGCCACACCAACAAGGTCAGAAAAAGGAAAAACGTAACACGGCATTCATTTGATCAGCAAAAGAAAGATTAAAACCTACGAGAACTTAAGAAAAACGATGAAAATCAAAAACATTATTTCCTTTTTTTAAAAAAAAAAAAGTAATCAAAAATACATAAAAATATTTAGAAAGCATACCACATTGATTTCATAACAGTCAACTTACATCAACAAATTGCCCGCATGTTTTTTGGCATGAAAGGAAAAATTTACAAAAGAAAGTTGTGTAAGAATGCTCTTGGACAAGTAGCATTGCCACATTCTTGTAACTTGCTTTTTTTTCGTTGTTGTTTCTTAAAAACTTTTTTAGCAAAATGTTTATTATTTCTTTTTAATATAATTGTTTTACAACAAAGGGCGATACAGGGAGGCAACAACACATACATCCACACCACATAACATGAAAAGAAAAAAATCTTGCACCTTAACAAATTTGAACTTGTTTGTTGTTTTTTTTTTCTGCTGTTTTTTGGTTGTATTTTTTTATCTTATGTAAAGTTGTTAGCGTATTACAGTTGAAAAATCCTGTACACTTTATAGAATTTACTTCTGCTTGTTTGCATATCTACATGTATGTTTTTTGAAAAGCAAAGTTTGTTGCTTTTTTGCCTTTTTGGTCAATTTGATATATATTTTTTTAAACATTTTCTTTTTTTCTATAATTTTTGTGTGTGTGTGTTTTAAGGAATGGATGACTGCACATAAAATTTTAACAATGCTAAAGAAAGGGGTGGTGGAGGGGAACTTATGGGAAGAAAAGATGCCTAGGGTGGATGGAGCGGGAGTGTAAAAATCTATGAGTGTACTACACAGGAGATGAAGATGATGGGAGTGAATGTGTAAGTCAGTTGCCATGTCCATGTAAGGGCGGTACGGAGTGATCTAGCAGCATTAGAGCTTCTGGCTGTAAGGAAGGGATGGGCAATATACAAAAACAAATGAGCATATTCATGCCCATCAACAAAAAGAAAGAACAGAACTCTAACATTGACAATCTCACAAACCCTAAGCTGCAACTTCTTCAACATGCAAGTTACAAAAAATTAATAGTTATAGTATTAATATTTACATTTTTCATTAAAGGTTCTCAAATTATAAAAACAGTTAAAACTTTTCCCTACTAAAAATAGCAGTAAAAATACATAAACTAATAATAATAATAATAATAATTAATAATAATAAGTAATAATAACCAGAGAGTAAAACAAAAAAACAAGGAAACTAGTTTTATGCATTGAAATTAGAACAACTTCATCTGTAGCTACCCACAGCCTCCTTCTTCTAAGAATCATCTTTTCTGAAGTCCATCAAATTGACATCGGTATTCTCAATAATTTGAGACAATCATTTCTTGAGCACATCAAATCACTGTTTTGAATGCAATGACTGTGTTGGCACACCCCTTCCCCACTCTCAAATTAGATTGCTTTTATATTCATATTCTCTGGAGAATATAAAAAATGCAGCTGTAGGATTCTGCCAGTGAAGTAGTTCCTTATTTAAAGAGGGAGATAGAGGGAAAAATTGCAGAAAACAATTCATAACTCTTTTTTTTTTGTTTGGTTTTTTTTCATTATTAGTTTGGAACAAACCAAATCTAAGATAGAAATTCAACCATTGAAAAGAAATACATCAAAATATAACTATGTAGAGATATACTAAAAAAAAAAGCAAAAAATTAAAAAGAGCACTTTGTTCCCAGGAAGAAGGGAGATAAGAACAATTGTGGGGGTTTAAATTTTTATTTTTAAAGAAAAAATTATTCCACAGACTTTCAAGGATGAACAAACCAGATGCACACATTGAAAGGAACAGACAAAGCAGTCTAGGGACACTTTCAACATTTTGATTTTTTTTTTTTGCGTGTTAAGAATTGTATTCTCTTCCCTTCCCTCCCCCTCCCATTTAAATTTGTTTTCAATTGTTGGCCAAAAACCCCACCACCCTCCAGTGTTGCTTTTTTTTTTAATAGATCTTTTTTTTTTTTAATCACTTCTTTTTAAAATAAACATGGAGAGGAAAAAAAAAAAAAAAAGGACGTGCAGTCTGGATGTACGTCATAAATAGACATAGAAAAAGAAGAAATTGGCTGAGATCGACAAATGGGTTATATAATAGCTTAATTTTACTGTAGGATGTTAATAATAATGCATGCTTAAAGTAAGTTGCATTTAGGGAAAGTAGAAAAACAGAACAGCAAGCAAGGACTTGGGGGGGCGGGAGGGCAGAGGAGAGGGTGGGGTGGACAGGGCGGAGTACCATCCATGCCTTTCCAGAAAGGGCAAAGCACATTCCAGCAGTTCTTCTACATTTCTGGGGGAGGTTAGAAGGGGGAGAAAGGTGAGGAAAAACCGTGACAGTTCACCCTGACTATGACCTTGTATCTGGATCAAGCACTCAAAACTCCAGACTCCAGCCCTTACCACTGTCTCTCCAGGACTTTCCCCAAATGAGTGGCATTTATTTTTCTGCCTAGGCAGACTGGGTTAATTCCTGTAAGTGCTGACCACCTTGAGCAAAGGGTGAAATTCTTACAAACACACTCTGCGGTGCTGGGAAAGGCCATGGCTGTAGTCAATATTTATTTGATGCGGTGAGCAGTCATTTAGACATGTTGTCCGTGGTTACTGCTGGGGGCCCACCAGTTACTGGTATTCGGTACTAAGGCCACATGATTTTACAGAGGCAAACCTGCCACTGCTAGTGTCAAGACTAAGTTTGTCCTATGCTACAAAAGGACTTAAAGTTCAAGAAGATAGTTCTATCTGAGTCTTTACTAAAGCTGGATCCCAAATACTATATTTCCAAAAGGGGTGCTCGGGTTCCTCTGAATTCCCCAGGCGATACATACGATGTCCATATTTTTCATGTATAAAGACCATCATCCTGCCATCAGAGTCCTTCTAAGAAGGAACTCAGGACCCCTGGAAAACAACCTGTTCTGTCTAATGTTTTAGGAGAGCATATATATATAAGGCTTTGGAGCCTGTCCACTATGAATTTCTCCAGGAGATGGGAAAAGCAGGCTATAAGCACTGCATGCACCTTAGGTTTCCATCAGGGATGCTGGCAAGATCATTTCATAACTCATCATAAAGGTCATGCTGCCACCAATTAGTGGAAGCAAGTGGCTATCTTGAGCTTGAATTTCTGGGAAGAGTGGGGCTATAGGCCCTGTAGATGTAGCCAGGGGTATTTTTGCATGAATGCAATAACGAACAGGTGGGGCATTTTGGTACTTATTAACATGAGGAACAATAGCACCTCTAAAGCCACTGAGAGATCCCTATTAGTTCTGGGGAATGTTAATTAAGCATAAACCCCACATAAAATTACGTAGCCCAGATTGGTTTTAGATGCATTACTGAAAAGTGTCCAGTTTTGTGAGGTGTTACACGAGAAGACTCTCCTGTAACTCCTCACAAAACTCCTCACCTCAACTCCTACTTGAGGTATGATGAGGTTGCACTGACTACCAGCACCATGCATCTGTAGCTGGAATGTACAATGCCTTTGCTGGAAGACTGCACTGGACCTATCTCCTACATCCCTTTGGAAATGTGTTAGGAAGCGAAGAGGTCCAACCAAAGAAAAGGAAACCTGGTCAGGGTGATTTCAGGGACAGAACATGCAGGTTACAGGAAGCAAAACGTTGGTTTACGTAGGAAATTTGGGGGACTCATTTGTGGATCGGAAAAGATTGGCCAGGAATAGAGAAAAAAATGACAGAAGTGAAGCCTTTGCAGACCTCAGTGGCAATTTTCATTTGGTAAGGTTTCAAGGCGAGTGTCCCTGGACACCACTCCCTACCAGGATTCTGAGGCTCTGGTTTAATTGTACTTAGGGAGTTTCACAAAGAGGCATTTAAGCTTTGAATTTTAATCAGTATTTGTCATGACTTGCAGCTGGATTTTCAGAGCAGTGAAATATCCCCCTTCAGCACATTAGAATTGAGTTCCTTCCCTTTGATGCAAAACAGACTGTTAGGCATGGGTCTGGTTGCCAACTGTGCAGTCTATGTCGGGCCACTCCAGCAAATACTTACACCCTATTCGATGACAAACACCTAACTTGTTGCATGAGGGTCTGGAAAAGCCTTTTACTGCCTGAAAGATCAAAAGAGCTAAAGAACCACAACTGGAGCCAGAGACACTTAAAGAGATGACAAGATTTTGTAAAGGAAATCTTGATGTGAGAGTTACAAGAAGATTTGAAGGCTGCTAAACAATTTTTCCTTCACTTGGTCAGTACAGAGGTGCTTGAACAGAAGCAGAGTTCTTTGGAAAATCTGAGTCCAGAAATTTCTGCTGAGGCTAGGAAAATGTTCTCTGGTCTTTTAAAAAAATCTAGTTGTTAATAGTCAAAACTAGGTGTCCTAATTTGAAAATTGGTTCCTAAATGTTTCCACATGAAGCTACACAGACAATATTTTATTACTGAACATTTAGCAAATTATTCCTCAGAAAAGCAAAGATTAAAATGTAATCTTAATTTTTTGCAGCCTTTTTTTATTTTCAAAAACTTAAGATCTAAGGACTGGGAATAGAGGCATTTGTGCTATCAAGGCTTACAAGTTTCTTGTCTGAAGGATTGAACCAAAATAGCCAACTTTTTCAAATGAAAAAATTCACATTTGAAAAAGGAAACACTTTTACAAAAAGCCCCTTGCTCAACAGCTTTCATTATAAACTTGTATTTTCTCTTATTTTTGATTTCAGGTTGCATTTTAAAAAGCTGATGGCAAAGTAATGCGTATTTCTGTGTATTTTACAGAGCAAGATGATAGATGGTAAATGAGGATCTAGGGCTGCATTACTGCCCCCAGGCTTATGCTAACCTCGGGAACTTCTGTGTCTTCTACCACTCTAGTCCTGGGGCTCCATCAAGCTGACAGTTTTTCTCTTCCATAACACACTGATCCCCATGTTATTTGAGTTCTGTGCGCTGCAACACAACTCTATCTCATTATTAACCAGCTGCACTAGCTGCTTCTTCTGACCTAGTTGTCCAACTATACCGCCGATGCACTTCACATGTCCAGGATTCCCTGCTGGCTAAATCATGAATCCTCCTTATTTGGGATATTTTTCTTTCTGTATTTTTATGTGCTGTAATACGGGTGAGGCCAGGAAATTGTTTATTTATTTATTTATTTATTTATTTTTGTACTTTGATCTAATTAGAATGGGACCCAAGATTCTCAGTGCTAAAAGAGAGCATGTATTTCACTGCTGCATAATCTGGGCTCCCAAACTGCTGTTACCTTTATAAGTTTACTTTATATATCAGGCAGCACCCTTATATGGTCATTTAAAGCCATATGCTTTGGGCAAGGATACTAATGACACAGACTTCTAAGCTGCTG
>VZTM01002083.1:0-25659 GCA_013400555.1 Jacana jacana
TATGATTCTATGATTCTATGTCTCCTGGCTAGATCATGCAGTCTTATTACACAGGAATATTACACAGGAAATTATGTATATTGTATATACATATATGTATATACAATAGACATGGTATTAAAATGTAAAGCAGGAACACCACAGTATGATACATGTCTATATCCATAATGAAGCACAGGCTGTGGCCACTGAACAAGCAGTTCCTATGGTCCACAAATAAGGGATACCAGAATCTTTTGATTTGTTGCAGAACTGTGTGTTGGAGAATAAAAAGAATTAGGAGGTCAGATCTAAAGTGTCACAAAGCCATGTCCATCATCCTGTACTTGGGGGAGACAGGGCTGAGGACATACATTAAAGTCCAGGTGAAATAGGGTATTATCAGCCAGAGCCACTCATGGCAGAGTTGGAAGAAGGACAGTGACAGTGACAGTGACAGTGAAAGGAAGAGGGATGTCTTGTCTTCTGTAGGGCTTCACAACACATTCCGCAGAGATGCTCTAAAGCCCTCTGTTCGCCCTTAGCCAGCCAGGGAGTTCTTCCTACAGCACAACTGCTCTTCCACTGAAGTTATGAAGGCAGATAAAACTATCTACCCATGTTTCACCATGGGGAACATCTGTTTTGACCTCTGCTATGACCAGTGACAGTTAGAGAAAAAACTGATGTTTTTTTCTCAAAGTTCTAATAATGAAGTATTTGCTTGGCCTAAATGAAGGCCAGTGAGTTTGTTGCTGCTTCCACATTTTCCTAGAAATCCCAGGAACTACCACAAAGAGACTCCTAATTGCGTGTCCTTTTGTTCAGCCTTCCAGCTCAATTCTCTTGTTTCATGAAATAAAAGGCTCCCAGAGTAAGGCACATTTTACAGAGGTTAACTTCCACATTACTAACAGAATAAAGCAAGCAGTCAAGAGCAGGAACTGGACTCTTGGTTAGATAGCCATATTTATATCAAGATACCAGAGATGCTTCACAGATGAAAAGAATGACCCCTCAGAATTTCACATGTCTGTGCCTCAGACGGATCATCTCCAGACACTCACTAGTACTGGAGGTGATTTAGCCCAATCCCTTCACTGACAGAATAAGTTGTGGGTGTATGTTCAGTAAGCAGCAGGCATAATTTTAAGCTATTTGCCTACCTTATTTGTTTGATTAATTAGCTGTTGGTGATAACTGCCTTACTAAGTTTCATAGCTTCTGACGCAATCTCAAGGATTTCTAATTGTATTTCTGGTCTTTAAGTGCATTTTTGAGAGAAAGGGTGGTTTCACAGGCCAGTTCTTTTTTCACTGGGACAGCCTTGCTCTGCCTCAGTTCTGGTCTGAAAAATTGACACTAGCTGCCCAGTAAGAACATTTGTCAAGCCTCTGTATTAATATATGTGAGGCAATATGCATTTCCTAGATTGAAAATATCTGAAAAATATAAATGCAAGGCATTTTGTGAATTCATGAGAAAATTCATTTTCAGTTTCACACGTGCATGGGAATGTACAAATGCAAGCGGAGTAGTTCTGAAATCTCTAATGAAAAACCCAGTCCGTATCTCCAAAGTGTCCTAGCAGCACTTATAAATATAATATAAAATAATCTGCATTTGTTCTCTTCCCTGCAGAGTTGCTACTTCCCCAGCTTGTTTGTTATTGCACGCATTCAGCTGCTCACTGTCTGAGAATGTCAGGCAAACGCACACAGCCCCAGCGCAGACTGGTCTAGATCTTTATTTGTGGTTTTATCCAACAGCTTTATCGATACATTTACTTCCCTTACGTATGAAAACCTGCGAGGGCAGGGGGAGCAATGCAGTTATCCACATTATTGATGGCAGAGGAGAAATATTACTGCCCTCCATGTACATGTGGAAGAACAGAAAGAGCAGAGAGACCTTTTGTTTCCTATACCCTCTCCCCGCTCCGCATAGTTTCTGAGCACATTCTTGACCAGATGGTGAAATTCACTCCTCAGAAAGTGAAAGGTGGCAGGAGATCAAATGACAGTTTAGATCTCTTACAGATCAGTCTACAAACAGAGGAGGAGAGTTTGCCAAGTATTGGCCTGAGGTTGTGCAGCCCATATTCCTGTTACCGTCTATGCAGGGCCTGCACGGTAGAGCCTTGGCCAGAAATTCCCTTGGGATTAACACAATGCAAGGGCAGAGCCTTAAAAGTGCAATCTCGCACTTAAGGTTACATATGAGCTTCCTAAATGCTCAGTCAGCAGCAGGAACATTAACCAGCATTTCAGTCAATCTCAGTTTTCAAAGGTTATGAAAGCACTGCCTGAGACATGGTTAAGACATAAAGATTCATATGATATCAATCCCTAGTAGAACTCTCAATACCTTCCTTCCGCAGTTCCTCTAAGATACTACATGAAGAGCGTGAATCAATTTTACACCTAAAAAATCTCTAAAAGATGCTATCAATAAAACATATCGGTCTGGTAAAAGTCAATTTGACCTTTGCAGGTCTGCATGGTTTTCTGAGAGCTTGACTTTAATTACAGTCCAGTTCAACTGCTTTCTGCTGAAAATAGTAGCATTTTAAAGGTGCCTGGTGAGCACCGGTTGACTCACGTTTTCTTAACCCCAATGGGACTTAATTAGGCTAGTATGTTACCATATCAGTTTTAAAGTCATTTAGGTAAGGAGACTACCTTTGCTCCAACTTACTCCAGATCCCTGTCTTTTAACACCTACTGGCTTCTGAGAAAGGTTTTGGAGTAAGATTGTCTACAGACAGAAATATTTCAGTGATCAAAATCTGCGTCTTAAGTTACAGGAAAACCATACGCTAAAAGCAACCCAACAAACAAAACTTCAGTCTTTTGGTTCCGGTGCTGTTAAAGGGGATGTCGTTTTATACTAGAATTTACTACACCCGACTGTCATCATCTACTCTCTGTTCATTTGAATGTTTAAAGGGATTGCTCTGATATGATTTACAGGACATTGTTTTCTAAAAAACAATAGTGTCTAATGGTTTTGACTCTTCATTTGTCAAAACATCCTACTGCTATTAAAGATACCTAATTTAGAATATTCAATTTTACAAAAATACGCTTTTCCCCCAAATTCAACAAAAACATAAAATCCAGAAGGACCATGTTTCCGTCAGTTTTCAACATTATCTTGTACACTTTGTAGACAAAATTTTGCTCACAGGAGTATTCCAGTGCGCTCACTAGACTCTGAATATGTTTATATACATGTATCTGTTTATCGAAAAGTGCCTGACTGACACCTAGGTGATACTGTAGCCTTAATTTTAAATTAACACCCACCCTGATGGTACTCACATCACTGCACAGCAGTTTAAACACTGCTTCTTACCTGCTGAAACACTGGCCTGATTCTTGTCATGTGGCATTATGTACATCTGTGTCTTTTTCTTTCTTTCTGTGTTACAAGGTTCCTGACATTTCTCCTTCTAACCAAGCACAGAAGGGGAACTCCAAGTACATACTTTCTTCAGCTCACCTCATAGCTCTGTTGACTATTTGTGACTCTTCTCTGCAGTTTTCTGTAATGTGGGAAACGTGTTCAGTGTTTGCTGGCACACAGAGTTCTGCAAAGTAGAGCAATGAGACATCACCAGACTTCATAAACCTCCTATTTTCCAATAAAGCAGACTGCTATAAATGGATTGTGATGAAGCAGACATTTCACAATCTTCATGCAAATTTACATTTCAAAATGTAAAAACTGGGATCAAGGGGGTATATCAATAAAACATTTCTCACTTCTTAAAGAAGCAAGTAAGTAAAATTTAACACTTCAAATGCAACGCAATTTTTTCTAATTACTCTGGTTCTTTGCAAATAGCTGTCAAAATTTTTGCAGTAACGAAAAATGACCTAATGTGAAATATTAATGAAAAAATTTACTACTGTGGTCCATTAAAGTACGTGGTAAAATTCCCACTAACCTCATCTGAGGTTGGAACTTTGTCCTTTGTTAACAAAGCTCTAAAAGAAGGTTGTTGCATCAAATAGAAACTATCGATCTTGTCGACAGTTTTATCAGGTTGTATTTCTGGAATTAAGACAAAACTCTAACTCTGGGTAAGGATAATGGAAAGCTCAGGTTTGTAAGAATAGTGAGATTTAGCTCACATGCTGCCTAGGCAGTGTCACAGATGTATGAATGAAGCTTTAATTGTCACAGAAGGTTTCTATACCATGGCCTGTAGAGGCCCAAGAGTCACTTCATTACACAGCTTCACACTAAGGGTCAATAACCCTCACACAGTACTGAAATGGCTCTGCTGATACTTGAAATATGTAAATTAATAAACACCAATCCGAGTTTTGCAAATGCCGAATCTTGCAGGGGAAAGCTGGTTGGTTTCAAAGCTGTTTGTTCTCAAAATTTTACTTTAAGTCTTTAAATCCTGGACTGTTAGACTTTCCACTGTGCTGCTTTCTTATGTGTGTTACTGCGGAGTCTGAGCCGTTCCAGGCTTACACCCATATAAGCACCTCCGTATTTTAAGCACAGATGTGTTTTCTTTCTTTGTAGTTCCATCACTCAGGTTCAGGCTGTAAGAAATGATCCCATTAAGAGCAAACCCAGGCTCTGAGCCCTGCATGAGTAGGTTCCAGCGAGAAGCGTACTGCTGTCACCACCTATTGGTTATCTCTTTAGGTCTAAAAACCAACTCATTTAGAGAGCAGAACTGAAGCTAATTAGAAAAACTAGCAAACACAACAGAAGAATTAATAAGAAACATTAAGTTAAATATTTCAAAATCAAGTAATTAATTGAGAGTGATTTAAAAGTCCATTGGAGTGTATGCACAGGAATGAGAAACAAACGTGACTGGCTCTTTGTGCTTATCAGTAGGAAGATTACTTCATGGTAGCTGAAACATCTGACAGAGAAATGGATCCTTAATCTGGCAACATAAATAAACTAATTTCTGACAATCCATTTCAAGGACTTAATCTAAATTGCCAAGGTAATTAGCCTTGTTTACTGAGGTTTGCCCTATTAACTTTATCTGGCATTCTAAGTAGGCAAAAGATTTCCACTATCAGGAAAAACATAAACACAGTAAATACATTTACCACTGTGATGCTGAAGCTGTAATAAAGCACAGAATTCTATGCATGCCGAGATGAAAACGCTGCCAGGGAAGACCTAGGGGTCTGTGTTCCAGTTCAAGCAAACAGCACTTTGTACAGGTCACTGGGAAACTGAGACAAGCTGGGCAGGCTGTGCCCATGGGAGATGGATGCCCCCAGGATGCTGCTACCCCGTCTACACCCACAGACTGCCACATCCTCATCATCCGATTCTGAAGGAGCGCAGGCGACTCTGTAACGCCATAGCAAACACTGCCTTTGGCACGAGATTCAGTAGGGTGCTTTCCAAGCTTACAGGGCCTTTCTGGGACTGTTGCTGACCCCATTCAATTCAATTCAATTCTTTGTGGCATGGCTTCCTTCCAGGAGTTTCAACATGCCATTCATTCAGGGCCATGCACCCTAAGTCAGTGGTAGGTTTTCCTGCATAAGAAGCCTGAGTTCTCCCTCTATTACCAGTTACTCTTTGGAAGTCAGCCGGCCTGCAGTTTATTTTAAAACTAGTTACTTTCCGATAGTCTACTTGCCCAGTACACACACAGGAGCAGTGGTATCTTGTGAGACCTCTAAGGCTGGGTTCCAAATAAGTTTGTTTTAATATAAAATCCTGAATGATACTGATAGGAAATAGTACTATTTTCATCCAATCATTAGTTATGAATTTACTACAAAAATAGGCATCAATACTTTTGAATCATATTTTTAATGATCAGATGCAGACAAGAATTAAAAGCCTTGACCTGTCAACGATCAATGTATAAGAGAATCTGGTATTTTCTAGTTACTGCAGTTTGCTTTGGTTTAGTGTTTTTAGCCTGGAGGACACCTGAGCGAACAGGAGAGAAGCACAGGGGAGGAGAGTGGGATTGCAGCAAACCCCAGCCCACGTGTCTGTCCCTCCCAGCCCAGTTCACAGGGCTCCTTTCAGTTCATCCTGAAATCACTCGCTGGATCAGGGTCTGACTGCACACGAGACATAATGGATAACAAAGGGCAGGAAACTCTGTCACAGTCACTTGTTCGTGAACACCCGAGGAATGGAAATGATTCCGAATAAAGAGCCGGACCAGGATGAGCTTATTGAACTGAAACAACCAGCATCATTTGTGGTAGGAGCCAATTCTTTGTGTGGAGAGGTTGTCAGACTCTGGCCCAAATAGTCCAGAGGCTCTTTCTTAAAACAGGGTGAGACTCAGCACCTCCCATTCCCACTGGGAACTGCTCCTGGAACCACCAGCACCCAGGGAACTGGACCCCAGGGAGAGCAGGGGGTTGCAATCTCACCCAAACAGACACAGATTGCTCCCGAGCAGCAAACAGGGCTGGATTTGTCATGGGGGAGTATTCATTCCCAGTCATTCACTCTGCTCCCCACTTGAAACAAACCTTCCCTTTGTGTAACTGTAATGCTCCCTAATTACTTATGACTGACCGATTATTTGAGTGCTAAATTAGTACGATCTATAGTCAATCCACTTGCACTTTGTGTCACGCAAGGATTCTCATCTTATGTACTGTACCTCTCCATTGCCCTTAAATGACGCCAAGGAGATGAACGTCAAGGTTTCTGCCTGCTGGTTTGCCCAAGCAGACATGTCTTCTTAGGTAGCTTTTAAACCAGTTCTGACATTTTAATGGGATGTAATTATTATAATGAGAAATCCATTTTAGAGACGAGATCGAGGTCATATTAAGAAAACATTTCCCTCCTTTGTTATTGTAGGCAGTGAAGTCCGCTGATATTTTAAAACAGAGTAAGATTTGTAAAAGCCAAAATAAATACAAAATGTTTCTGTGAAGAAAATAAAGTCGATCTAGTGCGGAAGCATTTCTGTGCATATAGATCCAAGGCAAAACATTGAAGATGTGTATTTGCAGCAACTTGGAGAAACTCTGCTGCTGTTGTGCAGGTACTCAGTTCTCGGAGGAAGAGCAGCGGAGCTCTGAATTCCCCCTTTAGCCCATCCGCTGCTCTGTTTTGTCCATCTGTCAAACCACGTATCGTTCCTTACCTAATCCCACCCCACAGAAAGCGGTTTTTCTTTCCAGCTGACATATTTCTCCATCCAAAGGCTCCGACATAATTTAGTTATTTTTTCCCTCTCTGTGGATTGTTTATTTACTTTACAAACTGGCGCAGCAAATGTAGCCGTACCGTGAACCATTAGTATTCTGTGGGGAAGGTCTGTGGTTTGTGTTGGAGGCAGTTCACATTAAACTCAAGGTCTTAATACTCCTTTGAGGCTTCTGAAGCCCCATGGCAACTCTTGAAAAGACTTTTATTTCTTCAGCATATGTAAATTGGATAGGGTGAAGTCAATGTGATTTAAAGCTAACATCTCTTCAAGAACTCAGATGAGACAAAGGTTTTATTAAATGAAATAGTAGAGGAAATTGAAGTTCCACATTTCAATGTAATGTGATCATGAAGATGGAAAATAATATTTAGTGAAATTAAAAGTGCAGGCTTGAAATTTACATCACTCTTAATCTACATCTGTTCTTTTCATTTAATTTATCTGACATGCCCCACTTCTTCCAGGGGAATTTCAGAACAAGATCTATTGGATATAGGGATATTAGCAAGACTGCATGGGGGTCATACATTGATTTATGCAACCTATTTACTATATTAATTAGGCAGAGATAACAGCAAATTAAGAAGAAGAGTTAAAGTTTGTATCACACACAGATCCTTGCCCGTGCTCCTAATTAAATACACTATTTATATTCACATGCCCTATACCGTTATTTTAGATTGCCCAGAAGGGAAAAAAATATTTCTCATAAAGTTTCAGTCTGAAAAATAGACTTAGCTTCAAAGTATTTCTGGTTGAAAAGTGAGTACGTTTAACATTTACCGAGATGTCTAATTTAAATGGTGCTCTGTCAGGGCTTAACAAGGTATTACTGTTTGTCAAGAATCGATCTATGACCTGTACCTGGTTATTTGGGTCATAAAGTTCTTTCATCCCATACATTTCCTCAGACATTCATAATTCATTGTCCAAACAGCTCATTACGTGATGATGCCTAATTGCTCAAAACAGCACATTACCTGATTAAGTCTTTTAAGTATTTTCCCAGAATTGGCAAAAACAAGAGGGAATAAAATTGTGCAAAACTTGTTTACAGCTAATTAAGCTTTAAAATAATTAATAATTGTCCTGACAGAACATTGACAGTACAACCGCTAAAAGTGTCAGAAAAGGAACTTTTACACCCTAAGAGGTACCAGCCTCTTAGATATGACACCCTGGATTGAGGAGGGTCCTGGACTCCAGCTTGTGCCTTTCCAACCTCCTCAGGCCGTTGCTACATCTACATTCTAACAGCAGACACAGAACATTTGCAATGAATAGAACATGTAGAAAAGCTCCTTCTTGCTGCTTCTCCCACATCCAACGTGCCAAACGCTGTACCTCAGCACTAAATTCAGCAATACAAAGCTTCAACTCAGGAGTAACTGCTTTTAAGGCATCCTTTAAAAAATACAGCCTTCAATATTTCATTTATAAGACAGCATTTATATTTACTGTTAGTTGAGTCTGCATTTAAGTAATATGAAGTGGAACTGGGTGCAGAACATTAACGTAAAACCCAGGACCAGCTGAAAACCCTTCCTGCTAAGGGGAACTCTTCTTCACACATAAAGCACATTTTATGATGCACATGAACTACCGTTGTCATCGCATATAAATGGTATATCAGTCATGGAAAATGGGATTTGGAGTAACTTCCAACTCTCTTACCTCTCTGGGGATCATACCAGGCCATCTGGATTACTCGGATCATCCCATCGCCTGCTGGAGAGAATACAAATGGTGGGGCCTGCTTTCTGCTGAGAACCTTTCGGGCTGTGATACTAATTTCCAATTTCTGTTTACCCCATTATCTGTGTAACTCAGCCAAAACTGGGCACAACACATACCATTTGTACTGATTTATCTCTCTCTTTTACAACAGTTACCAGGAAATCTCAGGAACAATTCATTGTCTAAGTTAAAGTTATCTTTCCAAAACAGCAACAACTTCGCCCCTCTGTTAGGGCTGAAGAGAATCACTTTTGTGATATTCTTATATATTTTCTTATATTTATTATTATTGTTGTTATTGTATTGTTCCTTTTTATTCCCTACATATATTTGAATTAGCTGAAACAAAACAAGAGAGTTCCATCCACCTTTACTGATAACAATCTTGGACAACATATAAACAAAGTTACTCTAAAGAACAGTCTTCCCAGATTGCCTCTGTAGTTTGTATTTGGAAACCTGAAGCTGTATTTTCAGATGTGAAAAGGCAAATGCACTTGTTTTGCTGTAAAGAGTGAATAGCTAAGGCCTAAGCACACAGCTGGTACTCCTATAAATGGCTACTTTGGATCCAATTTGTCCCACGTGACTATAGATGACTGAGGTCTCACAGTGGTGGCTTTCCCAGCCACCCTTCACAGCAAATGGAGTAACAGCCTCCTGAATGAGCTCCTTCTGCCCACAGAAGCTGTGAATGTTCTCTGGAGGTGCCAATACTTCTTCAGTGCCCACGAAAACCTAACCAATTGATTATGCTTTTATGTTAGGATTCTCCGTGAAGAGGCTGCAGTAGATGGGATGAGCCTTGACTGCTCAGGGAGGCTTTGACTGCTCCTCAGGAAGGGAGTAAACCCAAGCATCCTTTGCAGGAATTCACACCAATAGAAAGAAGTGATTTCTGTTTCTTAGCATTCCTTCTTCCTGTGGACAAATGAACGATTCCAAATGACTTGCACCAGTTCACGTTTCAAATTAACATTTGTCCCTCATACTGGAATGACACAGCAGGCTGTAACGCTTGGAACAGCAGGAAAGACCACAACCATTAGCCCGGGATCTAGCACAAGAAGTGCTGGATTTGGCTCACCTCTTCACAATCTGTTCTGAAAACAAAGGTAATCAAGGCCAACAATACCGCTGCTTATGGGGTACTACAAAAATATATAATCAGTCATGGCCCAAGTGGTGATCCTGAGTCTTTGCTCAGATAAGGGGAAAGAGAAAAAATCTAGCACTCTGACAGCAGCGGTTCTTCATACCAAACTCCTCCACAGAGCTCTGTGATTCTGTCTTACGTGAATAGTGAAAGTTCTTTTTTTCGGGTTATGATGATCGGTTTAATCTTTTTTACAGCTTTCGGATCAGTCCCTATTTAAAATAGAAGCAGATCTATTTTAATCAAACACTCCTTAATTTATGGGGCATGAAGCCTGTCCTATACCATATAAACTGGACTTTAAAAAAAATTACTTTTGAATATTAAGCAATGGTGAGTTCACTTAACCATTGTATACAGCTGTCAAAGTTTGCCATTTTTACAATATGACAATTTTCAGAGTTTCTATTCATATCAAAATCCCCCTTTTCCATCCAGCTGCAGTCGATCTTGCAGTTTTAGTAAATCATTTCATTCTACATTGGCTGCAAGCACTTTGCCTGATATCTAGACTCCTTCCCCTTAAAATTTAATGCATGATGGATGAAGACAAGTATCTGTACAGTATGAAGAGTACCAACAGCACAGAGAAATAACAGTATGTACATCTCAAGACAGTTAAAGAGATTATTTCCTTATCGTGACAGCAGCACGGCTCTACGCATTGTACATTCATTATCACTCCGGACGTTCAGCATGTCATTTTTCCCCTCTCCAAAGCATACAGGTTTTACCCCAGTTCCCATGACACAGCACACTGAAAAACACCCAGTGGTGTGCTTATGAGATGGTGGGTTTTCTGTGAGCTGCCGTATGCTGAGTGCTACATGTGAATGGCTGCAGTCAGTCACCTACAGAGATGAGGGGTGCTCTGTCTACATCAAACATTATTCTTCAAACTGCACTATTCCTAGATAATTTTTTTTTACCACTATTTGCATTGATCAGTTGGCCCTTGCATTGTCTTGACTCCCATGTGTTTCTCAGATCCACAACTCTCAAATATTTGATGTAACAAATAAAATTGTCCCATTTAGTTGGTTCAGCCATGTAGGAACAGGATTCTGTTCTGTGGAGATCAAAGGGAACGCGGACACTTGAGGAATACTGCAGAAAGCCACACCATGAAGTCTCATATAACCAAGAGTGTCTTTTCAGTCCTACTCCTGCTGTTGCACTTCCTTCCAGTCACCCCAGTCTCTGAACAGCACATTGATCTCCCACATCTAACGCTCAGACAGGAGTGAGGGGGACGTGAAGGATTACCACAAAATCCTCACTGGAAAGTCAATAGTGTAAGCCTTGAACAAGGCCAGAGTCGAAGTGCTGGAGGTAGATTTATGCCTTCATACAGCTGAAATAATAGTTTTCTGAGGTTGAGAGAAATTATGGAACTTCGTTAAAGCTGCCATCATGGACAAATTTTGCAACGAAGACCATGCACTTGATGAATGAAGCCGTGTGCCTAAGTGCACTGTCTGATTTAGAGTTCAAACCTTTTGTAGTACATTCCATGAAGATAAAATATTTAGTGCCACTATATTTTGGGCTCTATATTTTTGACAATATGTTTCATGCCTCATTTGCCACCAAAGTAATGAGATTTTAGTCAATGTTCAAAGACTGACTTCACATTTTTCATGGCAAAAACCCAAATGGGTTATTTTTCTACACTAGTGTACTGCTGGTTCAATGAAGCCCTGAAGTATATGTAGACCTTGAGGCAGCCAAAGTGTAAAACATTGACTTCCCAACACATAGAAGACAAGAAGCAAACCCACTGATTGATGACTGTAGCTGCCCATTGGTTCCTACAATACAGTCTCCCACTTCCATTTTTTTCCATATAGGAAGGTGCACTGATACAATACTCATCTTTTCAGTAAGTAAATAACTTCTCCCACATGCAGCGAGAGAAATACAGAACACAGACCTCACTCGTCAAGTCCTAAATAAGCTTTGTCCCAACTCTTGTTTTGCTTTCACTAAGACATCTGAGATAACAGTGGGGCTTTCAAAATCTGTATTGTGGAACCACCGACAAAGCAGTACATGAAACATTGATGATCATGTCCCTCCTTTTTTTCATATTGTACAGTTCAAGCTATTGTTTTACTGAGAGTTGGAATCGATACAGCATGTACCCAAATGTTCTGTCAAAGGACCAGTCTTTTTATTTTCAAAAATGGAAGATAGAGGGAATTTTCTAATGCTTTTATGCATGCAAACACCGGCATGGTCTTCTACCATGCAGACAAACAGTCTTAGCGTGAAATTCTGAAGATAAGGATAATAAGAAGACACAGAGGAAAAAAAAAAAACCAACATACTTAGAAACCATATATACTTAGAAAACATACTTAAGAAACCTTGAATAGAACAGGTTTGGCTTGCAGTGGTTAACGAGGAGTTTGCCCACACTGTAATCAACAGCACCAACAGTTTAAATTGCTGGTTTGAAATCAGGTATTGAGTGAAATCCCAACTGGAGCAGGAACACTGAAGCACGGGGTAAAAACCCCCGGCTGAACACCAAGAGTTGGCTGTTACTGAGCAATCTACGGTAAGCTGCACTTTAGCCCCTTTGTGCTGTGAGGAGCCAGAAAAGAACTACAGATGCAAGAGAGCTATACGACGCTTTTAAAATGCAAGAAAAATATGTTCAAATAGTAATTGATCACATGAGTTGCCTCTTGTACATTATGGACTCTAAAGTGACATGAGAAAAAGAGTAAAAGCCTGGCTTTCCAAAGGAAGGTGTGACCGCTGGGGAAGGCTATCTCTGAGACTTTAAGAAACGGCTGCCAAACCCCAGTCATTGTTAGAAAGGCTAAATACTGCACATCCGAATAGATCCGTGGCCATCGACTGTAAAGAAGAGTGCATTTAAATTGAAGCAAAGTTGTCATGACCTTTCTGCTTCCCCAAACCACATTTCAATAGCTACACCCCAGGCAAGCACCTTTGATAATATTCTCCACCATTACTACAGTAGAGCTTTTGAAGGTATGCAACACACAATACCTAACTTGACTGTGATTTGGAGAAACACAAGCAACACCTGGGTCTGTGTCAGGATGGGAAGTGACTGGTTGTGCTGCTCGTCCACAAGGGCTTGTGAGAGGGGACACCTTCCAGAGTCTGCCCTTTGCAATGCCCTTTCACCCCGCTGCATAACTGGGTGTGATAAACCTCCAGAGGGTGAAATCCTGATTTAATCTGAGGACACATCAGGATGACATTTACTCAGAAGTGAAGATCTCATTCCAGAGCACCTCCCTTTTTAGCTGTGCGAGAAAGAGAAGGTACCGCTTTATCATGACTGTGCAGAATGTAAGGATGCTCGGGTGAACTCCAGGCCAAAACAAGAGGGAAAACTAGAGTTATCCACCAAATTAGCACCTGAGCTGTAGCTGAATGGTGCAGAACTGTATGTGTAGCATGGCCTGTTCCAAGTTCTCTCTCCTTCCAATCACTTCTCCTTTCCCCCAGCAGCAGCAGTGCCCTGTGAACCATCTATAGGGACGGGATCTCTGAATGGCTGAGGATAACACCGAATAAGCCTGTGGAGCTGTCTGGCCTCTCCCAGCCATTTCTGGCATCATTCACACCCATCTGTTCCCTTTTCTGACGCAGTCCAGAGGGAAGCAGATGGGACCTACTCTGCAGTTGTCTTCTGAAACTCATATTCATTATAACCTAATTTTAAAAATGACAGTCTTGCTGTCAGAAATGCTGCTCATCCAATTTTTTTCTCCTTTACAGAAGCAAAAACAACCTTTACAATAATAGCCTTTGCCCATAAAGGTCATGATGTTAAAGAGATACTAACAAGTGGACCATCTCCTCATCCTTGGAAGCAATCTTGTTCCCAGTCCAAGCCTTGGACTGGATCTGAGCAGGACTCCCCACCATGTGGTGTGGCTGATGCTCCTCCGAGAGTTTCCAGCAAAGGCAGGGGAGGGAATGTTTTCTCTGCTGTCTCAGACACCGCTGCTGCTTGTTCTGCTGGCTGCCACACTGATACCACTTTTTCCCCCTGGCATTCTGCTCTGAGGGAAGCACCTTGCTATTTCATGATGACTAATTTTTAATAAGTCTTTAATAAGTTTTGCTTTGTCATCATCATTGAAAGACTACAGAGGAAAATCACTGGATGGAGAAACAGTTACGTTTTCTGCTGCCATTCATCTTGTGGTTTTGAGTACTGGCCTATTCCTTAAATGAATTCCATTCCATTGAATGATAAACTGGACTCAGCTTATAATTCCCCCACCTCTGCTTTGTACCTGAACTGAGTCACATTCTCCTGACATTTTAATTAGCAGTTTATACTCTAGTTTTCAGATGGTTTCTTCTTTTTTGGGGGATAGAAAGAAGGTAGCTTGCTTCAGCCTATCAGAAGCCATCTTTTTCCTCCCAGAGAAGAAGGCAATAATTAATCTAATATTAAATCTTTTGGAAACAGAATAACAAAATAGACCAGTCTGATGAATGTGCCAATTCAGGCACAAGCACCTCCCCCTTAAAACAGCTTTGATGAGTCCCTGCCAGATTGGTTCAGGTTCTCTCCTCCTCCTACAGTACAGACATCTCAAGAAGCAAACACTGCTTCTTGTTAATCACTCCTACCCAGGTCAGCATTAAACAAGTGAAAGTAAATCGTGATCAATACGAGCCAGACCAGGGTTCACCCGTCTCCTGTTACCTCAAGGGTGGAGCAGGCACAGCGTGGTCGGGAACAAATACAGTTTTGCTTCTGTGTTCGCCCCCATGTCTGACAGAAGTGCAGAATATGAGAAATGAGCATAAACAGGTAACAATGCTAAACATTAAGAAACCTGAGGTGGGAAAGAGAAGTGCTGCTCATTAGCACAGCTGCTGTGACTCCCTGTGCAGCACCTCGCTTTGCCCCACAGTGACCAGGCACTTCTCACACCGCTGCCTCCTAAGCACCAGTCCTGCTGATTCACTCCTCTCTGCTCTCCTTCTGTCTTGTTCTCAGCTCGGTATTTTTTTAAGAGAGCAGAAAAAGCAAAATATTTAAGAAGTCTAGACTGACGCAGTCACAGAATCCTGCCCTTTCTCCCTTGGTGACGGAATTCAGGAGAAGTTGACAAATAATAGGTCTTTCTTTCTGCATTTTTTTCCTCGGAATTTGACCTTGGGTTCAGAACATGTCTTTATGCCTTCTGGTAACCTTGAAGAATATCTAGGAGTTTGCGGAATCTTAAACATTTCTCATTCCCTCAAGTAAACTGGAAAACGTTCCACTCTGCTGCATATACATGAGTTCCTGCCGGCTCCTGCTGATGAATCAGCCGCGCCACAGACCCGCTCTTGCCAAAAGGCAAGAGTGGTTATCACTTCCCTTTCGCGCTGCTTAAGTAAATTATTTAGTACAAGTTCAATTGAATTTTAAAATACAAAAATATATTGGTTCCCTTAACTTTACATTCTAATTAAACGGTGGATTTTTTCCCCCCCCTAGATGTTGAAGGTATTTAAAATGTACAAAATGAAAAAGAACCACTGAAGAAGTCTTTAAAAATAAAACATTGATACAGCACGTAGTTTGTTGCTGGAGTGGAAAGATTCTTATCTACACCATGTGATCCCCCACCACACGCAATTAGAGCATGGCTTGTACATAAAACATATTTTGGTTTATGTGGTATATTTATCTTCTCCAAGAAATGAGAAAAGAGTGTTCAGAAATCATGCAGAATTCTCCTGCCCAACTGCGTTCTCAATTCTCTCATCCTCTCTTTCACTTCAGGATTATAAATCTTTGTTTCTCTTTGAAGAAGTCGCATTAATATTTAATTGGAAAACTTCATAAAATGTTAGAAAAACATTACACCAAGCACAGAGTAATGCCCAAGAGAGTAAACAACGGGATTTGTGTTATGTAGTTTAGTCCTGCATTTGCATTTCATTCTAGTATCACTGACCTACTAAAAAAAACCTGCTCTCACTCTCACAGTGTTGGGGAAATCTGGTTGTGTCCAAGGAAAGGAAACCCATGAAAAAGCCCCATTTAAGTTGCCACAGACCTTGGCCATTTGAACGAATTAGGCTAAAAACCTGCTTACGTATCCCATTCCTTAATTTTCGTACCCACAGGAATGCTTTCACAAAATACCCTATTGAAAACCAAACCAAACCGTACACAGAGCGCACTCCTCAGTTCAGAGCCACACGTCAACTGGTGACAGTTCAGGGAACAGGAAGCTTTGGAGTCACTCTTTAAAGCCAAGAGCAAACCCCTTCTCAGCCCTGACCTTTTTTTCTTGATTTTACAGGCTCAGACGTGACTCTGGAAAGCGGATCTGCGGCTTCAGAGTCTGAGCTTTTTCAGACACACCACTTGAGTGGGGGCTCCAGTGAGACACAGCTCCACATCCACCCAGCTCCCAGCTGAGCACTTGTTCCAGTTTTGAGAGTCCAGGCTGCATCTTTCCTGCTCAAAGAGCTCTGTATGTGGGACAAGTACAGCATATGTAATAGATATGCTCCACAGATCCACTCTGGATTAGAAGGAAGCTTTTGCTCTTTTATCTTAATGTTTCTAATTCTCTGTGGAATAACAGAATGTGAAGTTTTACTTTTGCATCTACAAATCCCTCTCTCAGACCACAGCAGAGTTAGAAAAGAAATCCAGCTCCTACAGTTCCCCGTGTCCAGTTTGCTGCGATATGGCCCAATGTAAACTGCCTTCTAAAATTTGGTTTGGTCATCTTCTGTGTTTGAGCACATTCCACCCCTGTACTGAGAAAAGCCTTTAGACTTACTCAACAGCAGCCAGGGTTCTGAAATGCGGTGACGATAAATACCATTTACTATGAACTCAAATCAAGTATTTAAAATCCTCCCGAAAATCAGGCATTGGAACACCACGATTGGTGCATTAAAAACTTAAAATCTCTACATTTTAAAGGCTCTGGCTGCATTCTCTCTTGGATTTTTAATTTCTCCAACTGTAATACAGAGGTTAGCAAAATACCTTTGAATTAAAGGCACTTTGAAAGAAAAAAGCTCCCTAGATGCGGGCAAAACATTATTATTTTATCAGAGTAGAATTTCTTGCCGAGTCTTTCTTTTTTCCCCCTTTCTTTCTCCTTTACTGTGGTTTCTCTTTCCAGAGGCTGGTTTTCTTATTCTTTTATGCATTTTTCTATTTTCTTCCCTTTGCAGCCATCGAAGGTGTTGTAAAACAGTGCGACATTGCAAACTACATGTCACTTGTAGGAATGAGGAAAAGGTTTCCCACGTTTGAGAAGCAGCAACTGGTGGAAGGCTGCAGAGAAATTCCACTTGGTCCAGATGGTGGTTTTGAACTGCTTGAAATTTAGCTCCTTTGCCATTAAGTTACATTGATGCACAAGTCACCTTGGAATTTGGCCTGTCATTTTTGTACAGGAGCTTCGTTTAAAGGTTTGAATAAATCAGATGGCGAACATGCCCTCCTCCCAGTTCAAAGCTTTCCATGCTGTAATACATGCTGCTTTCCTGGCACAGGCCAGAATTTTATGCCTGCCGTTACCATGAGTCTGTGCTGTCACTCATTATTAGCAGACTTCCCTGCTACAGATTTTTTTCCCCAATATTAGCATCTAGCAGGGTCTGCTCCTCGGATCAAACATCTCTGGCCACAAGATTCATTGAGAATTCTGATTCTCCACAGAGAATTCCACTGCTTCATGGAGAAGAGCAGGAAGGACTCAGGTCTGCTACTGCTGTCTCAAGTCACAGAATGTACTACTAGAATCTCGGCTCAGTAACATTATTTATAAAGAGAACAGTTCTTCAGTCAGATCTTCCAAAGGTCCATTGCCTAATTTGTAGTATTTCTAGAGCACCGCCACACATCTATTTTGCTCTGTCACTTCTTTATCATATTTTCAAGTCAGAGGGCTCAGTGCCTAACCCCTCTCCTATTTGATTTTTCTGTTACCATAGCTGATACTTTTTATGCAGCAGCAATTTGCAATGAAGGTATTGACTACTCAACTCTTTCCAGGTTGCAATTACATTTTTTTCACAATAAAGGCTATGACATATTTTAAAGATCTGCGCCCACTGTCTTCAATTTGCAGGATATCTTCATTACTATCCTTCAGTGTTTACCCCAATGTGCAGCTGTTAATGAACTGGTTCAGTAACAATAGAAACCTCATCACTGAGAGTTGAACTGAACAGCTAAAAGTGAAGCTTTACATCTTCCTTTAAAATAATTCTTTGGTCATTCTTTTGGCCCATGCTGTCTGCTCAAATTCTTACCTCATGCTCAGACTCTCAGGGAACCAGATTTCTCCATAAAGGGAAGGAGTAGAAATACTGTGCACAACAAATATACCAAACCCCAACCTGCCGCCTCACTCACATGTGGCACTACACTCCCTAGTTGGTAATGCCAACAGCTGTCCTTGACAAACTGATCAAAGTTCACTGAAATCATCAGAAATCTGGGATCTGACCCAGAATGTGGTGGAATTTCTGTGAGGAAGATTTCTATCCATGTCCAGTAAAGGCGGTAGGATTATACTTGCAGAGAAAAAATACCTACAGTGAGACTTAAATGCCTATGCTTGGGAGAGTGCTTCTCCAAAATCTCAGTGTTTTGGCAGAGTATTTGCCTGTAGAATTTTAAAAATAAAAGGACAAAGAAATTCCACCACATGGACAGCAACAAACTGCTTTGTCCCACCCAGGACACACACATGCAAGAGGTGGGTGTGTTGCAGGCAGAGTTCTCACTGGGACATAATCCAGTAACTACGTTTCAAATTTCTTTCCCAGCAATTTTTTTTCTTCAATTAGCCAAAGAGTTGTACATAGTTTTAGTAGAAAACAAGCACCTTATTCTGTGAAGGCTCCATCCTATCTGTGACTAAGAACAGAGCAAAGATAAGCAGTAAATTACGAGCGTTTCTCTTTCGATCCCAATTTCCTGCAGCTCAACTGTACCAAAATATTCCCAGCGATCCAGTGCACCAGTGTGGTGCTCTCGCTTCTTTAATGGTCGATGACAGACACCGAAAAGGACACAGTTAAGGGTTCGGTGAGAAAGTAGAACTCTCTTGACTTCATGCCTTTAAAACGGGGTTTAACAATGTCTTCAGGATTTGGTTTGTCTAAGTTTATTTTATGCTTTCATCCAAGTTTCACTTTATTTAATCGTTCATTTATTTCCCTTGCCATTTTTACTGTATTTTTCCAACCAGCTGTCTCATTAAGATAGTTTTTGGCCACCAACTCCCTGAAACCCCTGCTGAGAACTCAATGTTTCTCAAATAGTATATAATTTTATACACTGTAACTGGAAGATTAGCATAATTTCATCTTTCCCATGTATTGGCACAGTCTGCTCCAAATAATGTGGCTCCATGTTTTCTTTACTCTTAATAAATTGGAAGGATCTTCCACCTTACGATCCAGAAATGATTCCCAGATCGACAATCCCACATCTTGGGGGTTGAACGCTGCTCCGTCACATACAAGAAATAAACTTTTCCTAATCAAATATTTGGATGAAGGACTCTTAGCTGGGAGACCTGAAGGTATTTCACTATGACCCTTTCCTATTGCTGACTCCATTGGAGCGAAGCCATCACAGCACCTGCAAGATTAGGTTTCCCTTCTTAGAATACCAAGAAAAGGTATTTTTGCTCAGTGATGCTTTTGTTGCTGGTATGAAGGTATAAAAAAGGAATCCCTCCTAATTAATATGGTCCTCCCTAAACTGCTGAAATTAAAATCTACATTGTTTTGGTTTGGAAACCATGAAAACTAAGAGGTTTTTTGTTGTTTTTTTTTCTTCATTTTGACTATATTCCTGGGAATCCATGATGGCTGGGAGCTGAAATTAAGAACCCTCTCCCTAGTTTCATGACTTTTCACAAACCCATGAGCACTACTGAACCAACCAGACAGCTGACTGAGATCTTCCTGACACGTGCTATGCCAGCACTTGGCTATCCGTACTTGTCAGAAATCAACAGGCATGCTCAAAAAGCAGCATTTTGAGACGAAAAAACTGTTCTCTTGGAAAATCTCCAACCAGAACTACTTAGAACTGCTTTAAGAGCAGACCACGATTTCCCTGTACAGCTGTCAGAAGAACAGTTTTTACTATAATGGTTCAATAAGCAATTGTCTTTTTCCAAGAGCCCAGCTGACAAAAAAAAGTGGTTTGTGTGAGAAATGGTACTGCACACATTTGATAGACAGTTTTTAACTCCTGATCAAATGTGACCCTAAACTGGCTTATTACATTGAAATTCCTGATTCAGAAGAATGAGCTCAGGTTACTGAGTTCCTCTCTGAAAATCATCATTCTGCATCCAGCTGAGCATGTTTGGTTTGCCTGGTTGGATATTCTGGATCATGTCCCTAACAAGGATAAACTAAGATGCACAGGGTACCAAGACATTTTATTTAAAAAATACTTTTCTGATCTTTGAATTCCAGCTGAATACGCTAAACTTCAGGGAAATTTGAGAAAGCTCTGGAGCAGCAGAACCTCCGTACACTCTCCTGACATGCCAAGTTCTGTTGCAGCATTACTACAGGTACATTCTCACAGGTAGAAGCACTTTTTTGTTTTACAGGCATGAAAGAATTCTATGCAAATACCTCACTCAAGATAGTGATTTATAGCCAAGCCACTGCTTATCATTGCATCAAGGAACTCTTGCTCTGAACTGCAACTAATGGTAGTTGCAAATCAGTGTTTATTTATTTATTTATTAACTTCCTCCAAAGACTAAAAAGCCTGTTTCTCTTCACCATTTCTATAATCTTTATTTTCAGTTCTCTAACTCTTCATATAATTTTCCAAACATTTCCAAGATGAAGATACAAACAAAAATTCAGATCAAAGTAATTTGCATTTGGGAAATGAAGTATTACTGCAACACCACAGAGCTTTTATCACTTCTAGAGTTATTAAAATTATCAAACAACAGGGACTGGGTTTTGTGTTTTCTCAGAGAAATGGGATGTCCATCATTTCAGCTGCTTAAGTGATGCTTAAGAGACTCTGAAACCTCTGAGAACGGGCAAAGCTGACTTAGAGGTCACTGGGAGCAAGTGCCGAAAAACCTGGTTCCAGTGTGGTTTCCATCACTGGGCTGAGCTAGTTCTAATTGGCACAAGCAGTTGTCAGGGCTACAAAAGCAGCTCTGTAACATGCTTTAAAGCACTTTGGATGCCACAAGAGCGTATGAATCCAGGTAGGTCAGTGGCTCGGAGCCAGCCAGCCCCATGAAATCTGTAGCCACCACTTAAAGCCCAGGATGCTGGTAAGCACGTTGCAGTGCATTTCGGCTCCAGTTCGGCACCAGTGTTGGAAGAGCGTTTGACCAGGCAATAAGAGAGTACGACAGAGCAGTTCTGTAGCATGAAGGGCAAGCCAAAGAGCAGAGAGAACAGTGGGGAAAACAGAAATGAAACGGTTAGTGCTACTAGCCTGGAGATGATATGGGAGCTGTTGTAAGATCACAGCGCTCCATGCCGTCAGTATGAATCATTTACTCTAATCCGTATGTTATACCCAATAAAAATTGAGTTGAATTACAGAATTCTCGTTCCATTTTCAGGGTCTGAATAGTGTTCAAGATGCTAAAACTTTGTTTTTCTGGTTTATGAGATCACCAAATCCCTTTACTGGCATTATAGACTCATAGCTCACAGCTGTCTGCCATTTATTCCGTGTATAATCTCCCTATTTTCAGGAAGTTATAAAGCGTGTATGAAAGGTTCCCTGAGGGACAAAACTCAGTATTAAAAAAAACAAAAACTAAACCTCAAGCCTTGAGTGATTTATTTCACAAAATTATTTTATAAAATAAGAAAACCACTGCTGCAAGTCTTGGTCTTGTTTAACCTCTAACAGAGCCAAAGCATGAAGAGTTAATAGCAGTTCTCTAAACGTTTGGTCTCCTGGAATTGGAACAAAAGTAAATACCCCCAACACATATATGGTCATCCCAAAAGGAACCAAAAGTCCTTTAAGAAATTGGTGGTCCGCATTTCTCAGTCAGAAATATTTCCTTAATGTAGAACACATGCTTACACCCTTTTAGGAATCATGACATAAAGAAGATTGCTGTTTGTAAAGGGACTCTGTTTAGTCTGAATTAATAAACATGCAAACTAATTACTTTTGTCTTTACAAATGCTCTTTACAACTCCAAGAATGCAAGGCAGAGCACAACTTGCTTGCCCTATATTCTCCTTGCTCCAGCAATTTCTTCTCAGAAGGTAATGGAATAAGAAAATCCAGAATTATGACTCCACACACGTGGCTATGAATGAGGGCCATGCTCCCCCACATAACCAGCACACACGCTTGAAGAGGACTTCACTCGCACAGATCAGTGACAGAAGTGCCACAAGCCCAACATCAGAGGCTCCAAACGTGGACAACTCTCCCTCTAGCAGGCCCGTCCTCAGGAGTGCACTGAACCACAGGGGGCATGGGAAGAGTAACTGCAACTTTCTTCTGAACTTAACCAAACAACGGGGGTTCTGGAAATAACAGCAGGTAAGAGCCATCCTGATTCATCTGTAAATCAACTTTCCTCCTTTGTGCCTGAATCCAAATCGACAAATGAGCTTAACTGCGAAGCGTATTGAGAAGAAAATGAGAAGAGCAAGACATTTAGTCCTCAAAGGCAAGAGCTAAAAGTCTGTAAATTATAAACCTAGAGGGACAGCTAGAATCTGATTCTACATGAATAGACCTAGTTTATTTCAGCAGCCTCGCCTTCCTTAATGGGAATTCTCTTTGTGTAAATAAGATTGCTTGCATTAGGCTGACTTTTCAAAGGAGCCTAAATAACGCAGGGGTACAAAACCTACTGGGTAAGATTCACATATAAATTAATGCTCCTTTCTACTACAAGGACAGTCTGCAGTCTTTTAATGTAAATAAGAATAAAATCCTTAAGCTTTCAGTGGGAGAAAGAGTAACTCAGTGAGGTTCCTTTGAAAATCCAACCCAGAATTCTCAAGAGGAGAACACAGCATAAATAATAACACGTTTCTTTATCAGAGCTCTTTCATCCATCAAACACTTGGAATCCTACACCACTGAAAAGTAGCAAGTAAGGGTGTTTGCACTTCAGGATTAGAAAAACGCAGGCGCATTTTGTACAGACAACCAGAAATCCCATTAACATTAGCTTTTTAACAGTAACTAATGTATCTGGTGTTTCACCTCAGGTAAACGCACACAATTCATACAGGTAATATGCCCCAAAATGTTCACACATGTTGAGTTGTGGCTTAAGGCTTATACTTGCCTATACTCAGCAAAGGCATATTGCCTCTTTAATTCATTTTATAGTATAGGTTGATAGAATGGCTGACTTGGTAAGAAATGTTTTAGATAGTGAAACAAATATTTTTTAAAGTATTCTTAATTTCTTGGTTTTTTTTCCTTTTAAACCAAACAGCTCTAAAAATCCATTAACTTTCTTATTTTTGGTACAGTATAATAATTATAGCTCTGACTCATACAAATCAACCTTTCAGATATCTTGTCATAAAATAAAGGTCAAGTCATAGAAAGTCTTAAACAAATTTCTTAAAGAATATAAATGAATAACATAACTTTCATTATTTCTGGCTTTTCAAACGCTTAGAACTTATTATTCAAGTTAATTTCTGAGGATCATTTGTGAAACTACCTCCTTACACTGGCTATACCATGTGGCTAATGCTATACACAAAAGATCTTTACGATGCACACTAAAATGTTTATGACACTGCTGTAATTTCGTCAGCGGTTATCAATCAACAGAGGAAGAAAAGGTCTGCGGTTTTATACACCATCCTTTTATAATGCTGGCACCTACTTCTTATTTAGAATTACTCCAATCTTATTTAAAATGAAAGAGAATACAGAAAGAAGTGTCATGCAATCCAACTCTAATAATCTGTTCATCAGTTGGCATTGAGAAGAAATTACTCTCTGAACCAAGAAATTATAGACAACCACACCAAAATCTCACAGACTCTGGCACCAGAAATCTGTATCATGTAATTATGTAGAACTATTGTATTTCATTACCCTCGATTTAGATGCTTGTTGCCACAGTTCAAATGAAAAAAGGCAAAGGGATGTTGGTAAGTCCATCTGCTGCCACAGCTTTGTAAGTCTGCCAGGTTTTGCCTCATATAGCTGTTCAAAAGGTAAAAGCCACACAGATCTACAATTCTTTGATTGTCAGTTTAACTGAGCAGAAGAGAAAATGAGTGGCAGAGCCTAAGTGGAGCTCTCAGGTGAACCAGTAAATAAAACCAAATAATTTCATCTAAAAATTAATCAATGCATGAGGTTTGACACAAAGGTCATTTTAGAGGCAATAAATATGTCAGCACCACCTCTGTATTCCCATCAGATTGCCATGACAATAGAATTTCATTACCTTTCTTTTAGGAAGTATAATTTAAATAAGAACTCCTGCAGCCAAGTTAACCCTTACTTATCTTTGGTTATTTCCTCAAAGATTTTTCATATATGTATAAACATATATCAAAGTGCCAAGCAACATTTTTGTCCGGTCTGAGCCCTGCAACCCAGGCTGGATGGAACAATTCACCACACTATTTCCTGCAGGATCCACATTCCCTACAGGTGCAAAGACCCATTTCTTCAAAGGGGATTTCATCAAAGATTTATAAATCCACTGTAAACGTCATCTCTACTGTTTTTATTTCACTAGTTCAGAGAATGACAGCTTAAATAGTATATAAGTTAAGCCTATACATAATTTCTATTTCAAAGTAATTACTAGTGAATTAAGTGCTGTCATAGCAAAATAAAAAAATGAAAGAAATTAAAACATTCTTAATGAAATGATTGGTATTGCACAAGCATGTTCTGGTATTTTAGTAAGATTAATACTGAAGGGCGTGTTAATTCTTTTCATGGTGAAAAGTTGTGCAAGCAACAGTTAGGAGAAGGGATCTAAGTTTTAGTGATTTGTATCACCGCAACTCTTTTTTTTTCATAAATCTGCTCAGTGTAATTCAAGAGGGTTCACAGTGTCCTTTCAGAAACATCACTGCTTCTGGGCTAAACCGTTCTGAGGCCACCAGTCAGAACAAGTACACAGCAGCAGAGATGATGACTTCTCTCATGGGAGTCAGACTCAGAAGCTGGAATCTTCAGCACACATTTCTCTCAGAAGTTTCTTGTGCAACAATTACATAAGCAGCACCATTGTTGTCATCTCATTAACGATTTATTCTTGGATTTCAGAATTAAAAAGATTCATTTGTCAAGATACTGCGCAGATGGACTAAAGGTTCCTCTGTCAGCAGGAAGTTCAAAAGGGACTGTTCTACACAGGGATAGCAACCATACACTTATTTTCAACACCTTAGTCTTTCAAAAGTAGGTGTCATTCTTCAGGACAGCGTAATTATTAAGCTCTGTGGTTTTCACCTTCAGTGAAACAGCAGAATTCCTTGCCTGCCATAGAATATACAAGAGAAGGACCAGACTGACCCACACCTCTCCAATGCACTGACCAGTCCAGGAATCCTGTAACCTGACAGCAGCTCCAGGAAACTACTGTGGACA
>VZTM01002083.1:28735-39409 GCA_013400555.1 Jacana jacana
CAGAAAGCAACAATTCTGGTGCATTTGCCACAAGTCAGTAGATGTTCTGGAGCATGGATTACCTCTCATCAACAGCAGCAACTCCAGATCCACCAGAATCAACCAAAAACCTGTGCTGTTTGGATAAAAAACTGGATATGCAAACTGCAAGGCATGTTTCTCAAAAGACTCAGCATAGTGACAGTAACAGGCATTTCATACGAGGCACGTTTAATGAGCAGTTTTCCAAAGACTTCAAAGAATGAATGAATATATATATATAGATCAGAACCACAATTTTATTACTGATGAAGCTCAGTCAGAGAGAAGCACTGATATTCCTTCCACTGTTGAGCAATCTTGGGCACAAATGGGAACAAAACTCAGCTCTTACATGTCCTGGGGCACTGCAGACCTTCTCCTGGGTGAAGCTGTTCTCCAAAGCCAGTGGGCTACTGAGCACACAAAGCAACTATTTATTGAATTTAAAAAATGGTCTATCTTTACTCATATATGAAATACCCCAATGTAATGTTTCAGCCAAAATACCATTGACGAGCTTAAATACTAAGTAGGAGCTGAGAAAAAATACAATGGCATTGTAAATGCATATACTTGGGTATTTTATCAAGGTCAGTAGAACTACTGGGTTTGTGAGTTGAACAATTTCCTAAACTTACCCTGTTACTTTCTTTAAAGCCTTCTTTAGAATTCTCACATACGGAAAACTAAACTATTGCAAATGTGTGTCAAATATTTAATAGACTGATGTGAAGGTTTCGCCTCCAATGACACACCAGTATATCTAGATTCAGACTGTTTCAAGTACAGCAATGAATAATGCAAAACAATAGCCAGTATAATCCACAGGGGTGTCCTCCTGCATGGTTTGCTAAATGCTGACTGACCCCAGAAAACTTTCGGTGTCTTTAAGTGCTGATACTTCTGTCAGACAATACATGCAAATCCCTTGCCAGAGTTCTAAGGTGAAACTGCTCAGCACTGGGGATTTGTAAAGGAAGCCTCCAACCTCTTGAAACGCACCTGATTTCAGATCTCACTTTGTAACTCAAATCAGAAGTGAAGTTCTGGAATCCTCTACTGAACAGCAGCCTCCTGTGAAACCTTTTTTCCATACTATAAAGCAGAGGAAAAGTTTCATTTTAAATTAACTCTGCAACGACATTCAATGTAGGATGTAAAAGTATGCATTGTACAAATCTAGAAGTACTGTTCAAAGAGAAAAATGGAAAGCATTTTAACACCGATATTCAAACCATGTTTAGGCTTTATTTCTAATTCAGAAAAGATGCATCAAACCAGTAAAAATCCCTGTTATATTATGTAGGTATACATGCCTGAAATTGTATGCCTGCGTATGGAACACTCATGCACACACAGAATAGACCTTGTTAGGACTTTCACATCAGAGGTGTTAAGAAAGTTTCACTTCTTTATGTAAAAATAGAATCATATGGCAGTTGTAAGCATATATAAAAACAAATTAT
This sequence comes from Jacana jacana, assembly GCA_013400555.1. Lineage (NCBI taxonomy): Eukaryota > Metazoa > Chordata > Aves > Charadriiformes > Jacanidae > Jacana > Jacana jacana. Next base: position 30,223 of record VZTM01002083.1, read on the forward strand.
ACAAAGGGTAACCGATGCTGTTTTTCTAATCTTATTTTTCTTTTAGTCTTCTCTCTCTATTATTTGTCTAATCACATGTAATACCAATATTCTCAGTCATACAGGCATTATATTATTTGAATCACTGTAGTTTTGCAGAAATTATTTGTAGATTCCATTCAAAATAATTTTGCATTTTATACAGTATTTTTAAGTTTAAGAGACTTCAAGTTTTGTAACATACAAAAGTAGTATTATTTCTTGGGAGAATATAAACAAGATTAGAAAAGCACTTGCAAACTCACGCTGATGGACTCAGAGCCCTGTCCCAGGCTGCCCACCCAGGGTTTTAATGGAAGAGTCCCTATAGACAGGTTATTTATCACCAATTAAGAATTCACCTGGGGTTACGCTCTGTGCTGTCATTTGTTTTATATCAAATTCAGTATGACAATTTTTATGCTGAGTGAAGCAGAGCCTTACCAATGAAGACCTAACCCCAAATGGCAAAATCCCTCAAATTAGCTAGAGCTGCAGACTACGGTTGGATGAATTAGATGAACTGAGCAGAAGAGATTTCAGCAAAACTCTGTAAGGCTCCAAAGAATCAAATAAGGAAGAGAAAAAGGCTTTTAACAGAGTTCACAAACAAAAAGGAGGTTGCAAGTCAGACGGATCTTGGTTGATCTCACCCAAGATAGTCATCATGACTGAAAACACCTGATTCCTACCTACTCCTCTTCGAGTAATGTGGTATTGATGAATCTGGTACCAAGAGACCTGGAGGGTATAAGTGATAACATTAAAAGAAACCAGTTAGTAATATATGACTCTGGGTCATAGCTCCCAACCCAATCAATCAGCAAATCGATGCAGCCAGAAGCGCTGCAGCAACCTTGGCTGCTTCTCTAATTCCCTCATCTTCCTTAAAGCTGGCAGTGGCTTCTCCCTCTCGCTTTCCCTGTTTTAATTTTATTTTTTTATTTACAAATTAACACCTCTCATCTAAGTGTGAAGCAAAAAAAGAATGAAATACACAAGATGCTATATAAAAAAAAAATCACAAATGACAGTAGCTCACAGATGGGATTGGAGCTGTAGGTAGGTGTTGTGTGGAGAAGAAAGCAACATAAGCGAGAGGGTGAGGTGGCACAGCGGTGGGGCTGCCACTGGCTTTGCAACTCATTAAGAGCTGTGAAATGAGATGATTCTGCAAACACAGAGCTAATATAGGGAAGGATGTGAGTGATTGTTCGGAAAAAAAAAGAAAAAAAGCACTCGAAATCAAGTCAGGTAGTCTGTGAGAGCTCAGTTCAAGCTGAGAGGCCAGAGGAAAAGTGAGTCTGTATTAACTACTTATTACTGTCTGAGGGAGATGGCAGAGCACATCAGGCTAGAGACATCTCTTCTGGCTACAAACACGCTGCTGAAGAGAGCATGGACCCCAGCTAGTTGTTACCATCTCCCTGCTGGGATTCACTGTAGCAACATTACTGGCAGCTGGACTCCTTGCTTAATCACTCCTTGACATGCTGTTTTAATCACTTCCCTCCAACAAGACTGATATGAATTAGCGAGTGACCGCAGAAGCGGCTTAGCCTGTTCCAGACACACCATCCCCGGGAAGGGGTGTGAGGAGGAGCAGAGCTAATCTCAGCCAGCTCAGCTCCAGCCAAAGGAGGACATGCAAAAGGTACCGAAACCTGTCATTAAATTGAGCAGATGACTTGTGTGATCACACACATTTGAAAGGAAAGAAGGTGCTGGAAGTCCTCAGTGTGAGGCAGTTCAAACTGTGGAGGAAGCAATTCAGAATGACACATAGCACATGCAATGGAAGAGAAAATTAAACTCGGAGGGGAATAACCTAAATTCCTAAGAAATGTGCAGGAAGGAGATTTTGGAAACACTACAGACAATCTTTGAAAATGCCAGCTCAATAGTTAGCACCTCTCAAGAAGGCTTATGCAGTATCACAGGGGTATGCAAGGGATGGGATGACAAACTCAGAAAATAATAATGCCAAAATACATAGGTGTTACAATATTGACTCCAGACAAGACACACTTCTCACACCAGTTATGTGAAGACATATACAGAAGGCAGAAACAAAGTTTTTGAGTATAAAAATTCTGATCTCAGAAATAACGGCTTGATTCTATTCCCTTGCAGATCTGTGTAACTCCACATTACAAAACGGTAACCCCAGCATTTGAAAACTACATGAGGCTGTATTTAGGTCATCTGAAAAAAGGATATGGCAGGACTAGAAATGATACAAAGGACAACTAGTATCATAAGAGCTGTAGCAGGGCTTTCCTACAGGACAAGGCGAGTTGCATTAAGCCCCTTCAGTTTGGAAAATAAATGGCTGAAAGAGGGTAAGACAGTGGTCTATAAAGAATGAATGATACATAAAAAAATCTCAGAAATATTTAAAATTCCTTGCACTACATTTCTTGCAATTTTCAAAGAACAAAGTGGAGCTTTTTTTTCCTCAAATACACGTAAGTCTGGAACATCATGTCACAAGAAGCCGTAGAGACCAATATAAATATAAATGGATGGAAGAAGGTGGTAGATAAAATAAATATACACTGATAGTTCACATGCAGCTCCTAGCTGTGCCCCTTAATTGCCACTATTTAGAATCTGGGCTGTTGTAGAACAGAAATGAACAATTTATACTTGTTCCACATCTTTTACTCATTCCTTCATAAATCGTTGTTGACCTCTTCTGTTGGCATGTCCCCTTCTCAGTTCTCAGGAGATTCATGTTGCCCCTCCTTCAAGTTGTTTTTATACCGCGAATGGCCAATGCAGGCCTCCTACATTAAAAACATCCTTCTTGTGTTTCTATATACAGGACCTACCACAACATCAGAGATTTGAATTCTAATTTTGCAAGCAAAGACACTTGTTTTTCTTTTCAAAAGCGCGGGCGGCAGCAGCAGCCTATATAACAGTTGACTGTGTCTGCAAAGAAAAGACAGATCCATGGATGAGAAGAGCTAGAGCACTCGGTACAGTCATCCTGCAGCAACATATCTCGCAAGGAGTCAGACAACTGAACATTTTCATCAGAGCAGAACATTTCTCATCTAGAGAAATCTAGAGAATTCGTACTTTGTGTCAATCTCGGATCTAGACTTTAAAAAAAAATTTAAAAATCCACAAAAAACTTTTCTGCAGTGATGAAGCCAGGAACGGCAGAGACTTAGGAGCAGCTCCAATAACGATGGCACACTCAACCTTGATACCTGTTTATCTAACAGTCTGAAAGGAACAACGAGGCTAATGCAAGCATGTAAGCACCACTCATTACAGCAAATCCATGTGTCTGACCTCCTGTGTCTGTCAGTGTTAGTTCACTACTTTACAAGATTTCATATCAGTAAGGTCACCGAAGCAGATGAACAGATAAAGCGAGCAAGAAAATGCAGGGATGTATTTCCACATAATGGAAAGGCTGAGTACAAGACTATGTCTGGAGGAAAATATGTACTGCAATTTCCTACCAGCTGGAGGTGGAAAAAAAAGCTCAGCTTGTCACAGCTAACTATAGCTGTTAATTTTATTATTATCATTATTACTTTTTTTATTGCAATAGCACCTAGATGATCAGTCTGGGAGTTGATGGCCCCTCTGTGGTATGAATTGAACACACCGAACACAAATACAGCTCCTTCCCCAAATCACTCACCTGCAAAGATCTACAGATACGCCAAATGCATCTTGTTTTGAAGTACAGTAGTTTTTAGCGTAGAATTTAGTGTGAGTAGTTACAAAATGTGGTATGTTATGTTAAAATAAAGACCTATACACAATATGCCGTTGTATCCAACTTTCTGGCACTACACAGAACATTGTCTGTTCTGGTCAGTTACGACAACTAAGACAGCCCCAGCTCACCAAACCCCTATGAGAATAAACAATCTCCACTGTGTTATTAGACACTATGTCAGGAAAACTGCACGCCTTGGACAAATACTAGATGTCACTACTATTCAATAAAGTAAGTGGCATTAACAACCCCCTCTCTCTTCAAGCAACCTCTTATTAGATTCCAGCAGCAAGGCTTTTTCTCTGAAAATGCATTTGCCTTGCTGGTATTTACCCTCATTATGAAGAGCCTCTTATTTTTGAAGAAAGATTCCGATACCCAGCTAGAAAATGCCAGTGATCACTAAAGTCTCAGCACTTGGTAACAGGATCTGCTCCTGTGAGGCCACATACCCTTAATGAATTAATGGAAGTTTCTTCAATGCAGGAAAAAACAGTAAAATTATAGGTTTGGCTATAGAATCCACTGGATATCACTTCTGCAGTACAAATCGGGGAAAACCCCATCTGAAGTCACCATTGTGTTCACCCACTGCAGGGTAGGAAGAGTTAACATGGGCTTTTGTCTGAGAAGAGAACAACTTGAGGTGCCTGAACCGGTTCCTGTCTGTAAATGACCATTATGACACCTGCAAATCTGCTTAAACACTGTGTCTTGTCCCTGGTCTAAGTCCCTTATTGTGGGTTGTGTAAATACCACAGTGTTTGCAATGGAGCATGGTGTATGCTACGGTAAGAAATTCAATGGTAAATTATTAATTACATTCTGGCTATTATAAGAGCAGACTAAGGTATTACTAAAATCCTGCCTCAAACAATGACAAGTACCAGATGCTTCAGAAAACAAATGATGAAACGCTAAGATTTATAAAAACCTGCTTCTCAGCTCCAAAAGTTCTTTTCAGCAGTGACTTTCATATGTTAATTACATCCTGCTTAAAATTTTATGGTGCAGCTCATACGTGGTGCTGCAAGGCTTGCTGTGAGAGCCACTGTAATTTCTGCCTTTTCACTGCAGAGTCCCACAGCCTGCGCAGCTGAGGGGAACGTCTCCTCTAGATGTTCACCCAGCCATCGCCACCCATCGAGGGCTCCCACAGTGACACGGAGAGAGAGTTCAACTGGGGAACAACTGACAAAGTCATATTTTGCACAAGTGAAATTACCTACTTCGACGTTTTAATTCTCAGCCCTCTCGGAGATGTTAAGCTGGTACATGAAGACAATCTGGATCACTGTGATTTAGGTTATTACAGTAACGTGCGCTATAAGTGTAAATCTCCAAAGCTCTTAGGGTGTCGCCATATTAAAGACTGAAAATATGGCATATATGGAAGGAAGTAGGAAAACTTAAAGAGTTTCAAAAATGTGAGCTGTAAAATGCCAACATCTCACAGCTGATTTGACAATTACCATTGCCATTTTCAACTTTCCAACTTGCAGATTTTAAATTAGTGAATGATACAGGTGTTTGAAAGATGCCTCCTAGGACAGTAATGTCAAAAGGTACATAAACATTGAGCATTCAACCTTCATCTCTTGTGAAGTATCTGCCTTTTCTGCAAGACACTGGGAAACCAACACCTCTCGTAAAAAGCTAACTAAATTACATTCTATTGGCTCATCTCCTTTGCTCATGGAAAAGGCTGAGCTGCTTTTACAGATAATGCCTTTATAAATCAATGTAACAGAATGGCTCTGCTGACAGCATTGCAGCAGACTATTTGAATAGCACCAGCTGTATCCAAGCAACACTAATGTCTAAGTCAGGAAAACCATGTGAGAAATTTGTTTACCTTCAAGAGGAAGACACACCTCAGTGTCCAAAGTTGTCATAAGAAGAGAGTAAAACAGAATAGCATTAGACTATCTCCAGTAAATAAAGTTCAAATCTAGTAAGATTTCTTTAGTGAAAAAAAGGAAGTGATTTATGATGTTGAGAGCAGGCCCTTTAAGAGGGGTTGCTGGGAGAGCACAGATGCAAATGAGTGGAAGTAAGTATAGTGAAAGTGAAACTGGGTGTAGGAAGCAGCAAATGAGACAAGGGTTGTAGCCAATGATGGGGAAACTTTAGGCGAGTGGAAAGTGCGTGAAAAGCTCGTGGACAATTTCCCTCTCCCTATCCGAAATGTAGTGCTTAGCGAATGAGGACCTGTGACTTTGATTCAAACGGGTGCTTCCTTCTGACTGGATTGTACTGCTTTCTGGTTGGAGAGCTTTCTGAATAAAGCTGAAGCTGATCTACCAATCATCTGGATTGCGTCTGGCTTCACTGCTCCTGGCCGCGGCATTATGATTATTTAAAAACAGTGATATAAGCTACGATATATGCTACAAGAAAGAATTTTTTGTTTGTTAGCCAATTTACAAACAACAACAGCTGGATATTTTTAAATACCAGTTTACTGTACTGTTTTCCTTCCCTATGTTGACACATCTATGATCACTATATCATAAAAAAATAGGAAGTTTTAATACAAGTTGATCCTTAAGATAAACTATCTTTAGCACACTGATAGTACTGAAATAATACAAAGCCACAGGATGGGAAAAAACAACTCCACAATTATATCTGTGCATCTACTATTTATACTCATTAGCTTTAACTTTGGGTTTGCCTTCATTGTCTTTTTGAGTTTCACAAAGTGAGAACTAAGAAAACTTCTCCCTTTCGTCCCCCAAGTGAAAACACAGTCCCAGGAGAACTTGCTCTCTGGATCCACAAAGCTTTTACTGGGGTATAAAAACAGTTTATGACAGAAGTTTGGTATCTGGCTTCTCATCTAGGAGCTGAAGGGATAGAATTCACTCCATATTATTAAAACACAAGTCCAGAGTAACTGCTAAAATTCATATTCAAGAACTTGTATGTCCACATAAACGTTTCAATTTAGGTGTTATTTCTCTAGCAGATTGGAAATAAAGCTTCATAATGCCCTTTATAAAAGTATCTTCACCTATATCAGTACTCGTTTGAGTTTGTAGCAGGAAAATTTCAATACTAAAATAAAAACAGCTAGAGATAAACTCATCCCAATTAACTTATTCACAGCAAACTTACTTGTACTTTCACAGAATTTTCAGATATACTAACAATAATATTTATATCCACAGTAGCTGTCCTATATATCATCTCTTTCATATAGATATTTTAAAATTGAGATGTTAAAATTAATTACAAAAAATACAGGTGCTTCTGTTGGTTTTTGGCGGGTTGTTTTCCCTATCCAATGATAAACATCAAGTGTTAAAAGAAGTTAACAGCTTTAGTCATAAAATACCCAACTGCACACTCGGAGTAGAATCCAGCTTTTATGGTTCTGCTCCCCTTTTAATTTACTATACTGTATCTTTAAGGTATATTTTGTAAAATGTATGCATAAGCATTAGCTGTGGGTATTTGTGAGGCACATCAAATATTTAATAGGTGCTTAAACTGCAAGTTGTAGATGATGTCCCAGAAATACATCTGAGAGCAAGAAAAATCATTTGGTCAGCAATCAAACAACAAATATGGGCATCTCCTCAAAGACCAAGGTTTAAGTACATATAATCAAACAAAACTTCTAAGATTTCTCTCTATCTTATTTAAAAATATTTACTTCTGAAGTAACATGCAGTTAGACCATGTTTAGAAGCAATGCCTACAGGGAGGTACATTCTCAAGGTCTTCCACTATGTATTTTACAGAAAACTTCATTTTATGCTTAGACTAGGCACAGCTCTATTTTTCTTTTAGAAGAAACTAAAATATTTTCTTCAAAATTTCATTTTAGATTTTATAAAGACTGAATTTCCATTTTTACTAGGTCACCACAAAAAAAAAGCTATTGGTATAATCCAGAAGCAGAGCTGCTCCATGTTCCTGTCTCTCCATTGTTTTCCTGAAGGCAACTATTGTGTTTTGCTATTGCAGAAAACCATATTCCCTCCTTTAGAAATGTTGAGTGTTAGAGGAAAAGACGGTGAGCAAAAGACTTCTGTGTTTAGGGCCAAACAAAAGAGATGGGAGGCTGACAGGGTCCCCGATCACTTGTTTGTTAGTCAAACCCCCCCAAGTGGCACTCTTACTTGGCTTGACTCAAGTGGTAGTTTTATCACTGGGATCTGTGGAAAGGGAATTAGTTCACGAGATGTGTTGTCTCAGTTTTTAACATGAGGCAGGAAGTGACCTCTGCATTTGCCAGTGCCATTTGAGGGGAGCTCACAGATCATAAAAAGGTAGTAATTTTTAGTTTAAATTTCATGCCTTCTTCTTAGGCCTCCCTTCTCATCTCTCCTTTCTCAGTGGGTCCTCACGTCCAAAGAGAATTCAGAAACTATANATCAGTCATGAGACAGCCAGCCTATGGCATTTGGCTGGCAGCATGAGAAATTAGTGGTAAAATACCATACATAGTGCTCTGCAAGTATTAAAACCCCCACAATCGTACTTTGTGCAGCTGAAGGAGGGGAGTCAACTTGCTTCTGCTATATTAAATTGCCTTAAGCATCACTGAACGCAAAAACCTGCTAAGAACAACCCACCTGTACCCACTCTGCACATATGTATCACTTCACTATTTACATGCTTTTTCACCTCTTCTGCTCAAAATGGTTCAGTCAAGGACTTGCTAATGAAAAAAATTAATTGGGAGGAAACACGAAAAAGGATGCAAGTGTTGAAACGCCTAAAACGAGTGAAAGCTTCATTCTGAAGTGTCTTCACCCCAAAAAAAGAATGAAAATCCTATGATGTCAAATTTCAAGAGAAGAATGAAAGAGATAATTGTTACGGGTCATTCCTTGGAGACGAACAATTATAAATTAATACTGATCTACTAAAAATTAAGTTCAGTATAGTGGAATTGAAAGCCAAGCCTGGAAGACCAAGCCGATTGAGAACAGTGTGCAGTGTTACACACCAGCACTAGCAGAATCCCAGAGAGTGAGCCATCAGCCAAGAGCAGAATTCCCCACAATGACAGAAGTGGGCATCAGAATTATAACCTGGGCACCCTAAAAGAATTAATGGAAGAGAAATAATGGGTGCAGGAAGAACATGGACAAGAAACAACAGAGTATCAGCCTTTTTCGCTGTTTGAATGGTACCTCCTGTGTTGGTAACTCTGAGCAGTCCTCCTAGTAAGATGCTTAAGAAGTACAGTATCCACTTAAATTTTTACAAGAGTGGGAAAAGACAAAGCTGAAAGGACCAAAAAGCAATTCAGCAGATATCCTCCTAAGTAACATTATTGTTTTCCAATAAACAAACAAAATAAAAATCCTTAGCTTTTTAAACTTAAGCATTCAACCATTCAGAAAGGGCAAACAGCTTTGTGTAACACTGTCAAAGTCACCATTATACAACACAGTAATTTCTAAT
>VZTM01002088.1:4610-26377 GCA_013400555.1 Jacana jacana
AGCAGATGGATTAAATCAGTCAATGGACTGCTCCATGGCTGGTGTTAGCACCAAAACTTTGGGTACTTTGACAGTGGGATGGCCTTTCCTGGCTTGTTAACAGGAAATGGAAGACACCACTTTCAAAGGGGGAAGACTGTTCTGGCCCAAGAGATTGTGGGGTTAATTAACAGATCTTTAAACTAGATGTGAAGCGGGAGGGGGTGATAACATCAGGCATGTCTTTGAGGCTCCTGAGGCAAAAGGAATCCAGGAACCACAGATAAAACACCACAAAGGAAGGCCACCTGAAGAGCAACATGAAGGAATGGATCCATCCCAGATAACAAGTCAGCCCCATTGGGCACCCAGCTGAAGTGCCTTTACCCAAATGCACACAGCATTGGGAAACAAGCAAGAGGGGTTAGAGATACGTGCATGCCTCCATGGCTACGATCTTATTGGCATCACAGAGAAGTATGACTTCTTCTCAAGGTAGTTGCAGTCCTAAATGTACTCCACAGGCAATAATTTTTTCTTTTATGATGTAAGAGATATTATTCTTCCCTTTGCTTCCACAGATAACCAGCAAACTGCTAACTTCCTTTGCTTTAACACGATTTGCTCTCAGAAGTACACGCTCAGGGATACATAAGCAGCATTACTCTTCTATAAAGTAATGTTCTGGTTGAAAGAGGAGATGTAATGGGGTATGATAAGAAACATGAAGGGGAGTGAGAGGAATATGAAATGCTACATGGTTAAGAGAGCTTGGCTGCCTGAGAGGCAGAGGAGACAGTAATAAGCAAAGAAATTGGCTCTAGCAGTATTAAACTACATGTCAGAGAAAACCTTTTCTGTTTCACCTCCTGGTCAGTTACATCTCACTGTACATATTTCTTAACTTCTTGGAGTTTGAGATATGTAACGGCATTCTCCATTGAAGCACGAAGAAACAGAATGTACACAGCTTCCCAGAACATCATATGATACTGAAGAGATGAAGTGAAACAGGAATGTCTCAGTGACGCCCACAGGAACAGTCACCATTGCCAAATTGTCAGCATGCCTCTACAATGCCAGACCACAGTGAGCATATGGATAGTTTAGGCTTTCTGCCATTAGAGACTAGATTAGCAAAGCACATGGTTCATGCATATCTAGTCTAGCTTTGTGTCACTGGAAAAAATATTTCCACTACAAGTAGCCTCCCAGACTTAGGGAAGAAGGGCTAGTTCTTGGGCAACTTCCATTGAAAAGTCTGCTGCTGCTGCCTTCTGCACCCATCAGGTTCTGTGGTATCTCCCTGGAGAAACCCTTCATGTGATCTGCGATTACAACTCCGAGACCATGAACCGAGGCGTGAAACAGAATACCCTTCCCTTCTGTCAAGCGAACGTGACTGACAGTTCTGCAAAATTCCTCCAACAGATGACACTACCAGGGATTTTCATTCCGTTACAACTCATGCAGGCTGTATGGCAGCGATTTGTTCAAAGCCTGCCCTCCATGACCTCCCCAGGCGAGAACACTTTAGTGGAAGATATACACTGCCCAGAACCTTTTGTGAAAAAATGCTCTGTGTCATTTGGAAGACAAAACCTCCAGTCTGGTAGAAGTGGATATTTCAAGTTCCATTTTCTTTAGAAAAACATTAAGCCCAAGCCATAAAAAAACCACAGGGTGAATAGCACAACACATGACTGAACTTTGGTCTCTCTAAAAACAGATTCTGGTATAGCCTGCAGTGCTGTCATCTGTGTTGCCAAGACATTTAGTACATTTTCATGTATTTTCCTTTTGGAAGATTATTCCCACAGAAATTTATTGTTCAAATTTGTAGCATATTGACAAAATGAAGAAAACCAGAATATACTATCCTATACTACAGTTGACTAAGCGGCTAACTTTTATTGGTCCTGAATGAACTAAAAAATAGGTTATAGAAAATGCTCCTCCTTTTGAAGCCGAACCGGTTATTTATATCCCAGTGCGTAACCCATATTACATCTCTGAGATCTAGGAAAATTTCCAACTAATATGCTACAGATATAACAGTGGTAATCATGTACCTGTATGCTTGTTCTACTTCAAACAAGCAAAATATAAAATGGGATGAAATTTAAGTAGTTAGATAAATACTAGTTAACATATACATCCATCATTCTGCAAGCACACATGATTCATTTTACTAACTTGAATAATCCTATGCAAATTAATCTATTTGCAAATAAAAATTCCTAATATTAAATATTTGTGAAACAGAGGACAAAATGTTCATGCCAAACTCATAGTTGAATACAGTGCTTAAAATATTCTTTTAGTGTTTGCCTTCCTTTTTTTTTTGGCATATTAATTGAATTTTCTTTTGCACTGGCAGGATACATGAATGGTTTGATCAAGAACTCTTTAAATATTAACAATGAGCTGGAGGAGTCTCAGAGGAGAGAATCTTGTTAGTTGCAATGTAAATGCAAACATATGCAATGTTTATTTCTGGCATGTTACTACTACTACTATAGTGTTTATATCTGTCAGGTATCAAGGTATTTTCTCTTAATACTTAAATGTTCTGTAAAACTGAAAGTAACAATTAGCCACTTAAAATTTCAGTAAAGGAGCACCTTCAAAGTAAAGGAGTACTGTAAAGTACCTCTCCTCCCTCATAAACTTTAAGCATGCAACTTCAGGCAGGAGTTGAAAATAAAACTACACATCACATTTAATCAGCTGCCCAGGGAGGTGGTGGAGTCACCCTCCCTGACTGTGTTTAAGAGTAGATTAGATGTGGTGTTGAGGGATCTGGTGTAGGGGAGAACTTGTAGAGTAGGGCTGATGGTTGGACTTGATGATCCCAGGGGTCTCTTCCAACCTAAATGATTGTATGATTCTATGATTCTATGATCACTGTGTAGGCTTGCTCTTCAGCAAAAAAAAATGCCATGAGCAGCATTTTGCAAGCACAAAAGTTAGTCACTGCTTGTACAAGGCAGTATTTGAACGAAGATCACTCCGAACTGGATACACAAAAATAGGTATATATAAATTGGTCATAGCAAGACATGACATTGTTGATAGAGACTAGCCAACCATGGTTAAAAAACTCTGACTGTACACACATTTTTTCCTAACAGCTCTTAGCTACACTGAGCATCATGTTCTTGAGCATAATTTTATCATATATAAAAAGGTACTTCCATGCAGCAAAACTGCTGAAAGCAAACCTTAAAATGAACATGAGTTATACTGCCAATTTCTTTAAGGATCATTTACACTAATCTTCAGGTATACTGGATGAAGTTGTGAGCCTACAAAAGGACGTCACTGATGCCATTGGAGCATTTGAAGTGCTACGACCATGCATGACAGACTGCAAAACACTGGAAGTTTTATTTTTACAGATATTGCAGCTTCTAAGGACTATGAAAATATTATTGAACATCAAACATCTTAACAATTACCAATCTAAGAATGTACATGTCTACTATATTCACATGAGGAAGAGATATTTGTAGTTTATGCATTACATTATCTTGAATAAATCTGCTTGCCTTATTCATGATGATGCAAACACATTCACACATGTTCTTGCTCATCTCCTTCATGAATATCCACTTACCTAACTGATTTGGAAGTACTGGTCTTCTAAGATTAGATAATCCTTCAGAGAATTTTGCATTCTGAAATGGAAACAGTCTTTTTCCCCTGAACAGTTGTCAGCGACCAGAATAAAGGTGAAACCTGCACATTCATTCATCATTCAAGAATGAGATGAAATGTGAGCTCAGCATTCCCTTATTGCTATTCATTATTCATTAAAGTATTTACTCTATGTTTATGGAAGTATTTTTGTGGTAAGGATTTATCGCTCAACTAATTTCTGTCCTGAATCCAGAATTATCTATAGAATACCAAATTCCTTCACTGGCTTAAGGGATATCAAAGGGACTCCCAGGTATTTACAGATAGGATGCAGACCAAAAGTGATGATTCACAGCTTCTCACACACTCTTTATTGCATTCCTCGCTGCCCATCTGTCCTCTCCATAGCCTTGACATAGCAACTTTCAAACAGCGGTGCAACGAAATCAAGAGGAACTCCTGTGAAGAAAATCTTGACCCAGGGGAACAGCCCCGTTACCAGAAAGCTAATAGAAATTGGTAGCTAGTATTTTGAAAGGCTGCTTTAAAATTCCCATTCCCTGCACAGCAAGGAAAAAAGCCTCAGCTCTTAAAAATATATATATTGTTGGATTATGACTACTTGTTCAGTGAACTGTGACATTGCCTGTAATTTACTATTGCATTTCAATAGTTGGAAAGTGGAATAAGAATGAATTTGCAATATAACAAGTCAGATATAAAATAAGAGGGGAAAAAGGAATTGCTTTCTGCCCTTTACCACTTCTGGAGATTACATATAATGTGGTTTTGGGAAGGAACTCATTGAAAAAATTCTTTGTCTATATAAAAGAAAACAAAAAAGAACATTCTTCCTATTAAGTGAGGCAAGAAAAGATTTTTACTGCAGAACACTTATATCACTTAAAGATTTGTATCATTGTTATGCAATTAGGCTAAAAATTAATCTCTTCATCATATAATACTGTAGAAATCTATGTTTGCGTGTAAACTACTGCAGCACCCACACTGACTTATGTTTTCACCCTACAGAAAAATGTCAGAGTTCCATGAGCATATTATAATACCTATAACCAGGTGATTGCTTTACAAAAAAAAACCAACCAAAGATCAAATCAATGCAATGCTCAACATACAGATTCCTCTTTNTTCCGCCCCCACCTGGCCAGCATTTCAGTGAATTCCATGGATTAAAATCGAATGGGCCAGCAGGCCCAAACCTACTTTTTTACCGTCTCATGCTGCATGTTCAAGTTCTCCTCATTTTGGCCAAATTCATATGATTTCACAGAACTGCTCCTGGAAAACAGTGCTGCCCTTTTTTATACTCAAACCGGCAACACTCATATCTGGTCTTTGGATTAATCAAGATTCCCTTTTTACTTTCTTCTACCAGGATAGTCACCAAGCAGTGGCTTTCCAAAAAGAGGGCAATTTCTTTTTCTAAAACCCTAAGCACTCACATATCAATCAGAATTTAAATGCATCAAAGTAGGTGAGGGCAGGATTCACAGCTACCACAGAACCACCTATGGGTTACCATCAGCACCAGCAGTGCCACAGGAAAAATCTTGTTAGGTTATCAGCTGTAACTAAGGAATAAATAAAAAGGAAGGAGAACTGAACTGTGACAGATGATAACAGCAGGTTGCTGAATTTTTCAGTTACTTGCAGACTGCTTGTGGGAAGAGTTTCAGGCAATGTGCTCTCATCTGTGCCTCATTTGCACAGTGGTGACATTCATGAAGCGCTCTCCTATTTACAGAGGTAAAGACATATATTCAAGTTCAGGCTTCACATCATGTCATTTTTGTCAGGTCCCACAGCTATATTTAGGTAGGCAATATGAGGGAAACTCATGAAATTTAATATGGGATGAGACAAATATGCAAGTGTTTCTATACACACCCAGATCTCCAGATGAATTGACAAATTGTTATTTTCTTTATATTCTAAAGCACTATCAGATTGCTTCAAGTTCTTTATTGTGACAACATAGATTAATAACATTTTTTCTGGTATTGCAAAGATTTTAATCAGATTACACATGGCCAAATTCTGATTCCACACCCCCAATTTCAGCACATGACTGGTTCCCACAGTGTTCAAAATCTTGCCAGAGCTGCCACTTGCCCTTCACTTCTTGTCTACACTCAAAGGTGTCTTTACAAACTAAAATAAATTTGCAGTATGGTGGCTTAAATAAAATGTAGCATTTTTCACAAAGGTGAAACCAATATGGCAGAAAGAAAGAAAGAAACATTTTTCTGCAAAAAATATTTGTTGCTCTTTGAAAATAAGTGAATGTAAGTCCTCTGAAGTTTATTTAAAAATGACAACTTCAGGAAAACTTTCAGATTTGAGCTCCATTTTTGTGAAAGGCATCTGTAAACAGAGGGCTTGTTTTTCACCATCTATTCATCCATTTATTGCCCTAATCCTACCAGTAACTGACCAAGCAAGCATTGAGAGAATAACTGAACTTAAGGGAACTAGATGTGGGCTTGCACACAGCTAAAGAACTTACTTGGAAATACTGGCAAAAGTGCAGCATGAAGTATAGCTGACTTGATTGAATATGCCATAATGTCAAACAGGTGGTACTAAAACTCTGAATCTCAACTGCATTTTTTATATGTGAGACTAGTGGCACCACTTACTACAAAGACTGCAAAATACCTTATAACACTTCCTGTACACTTGTTTTTACCCTTAACATACCTCTTTGTACAGGGGCTGACATTTTCCATCATTGTGAGTTTTCCTTTGTTCTGAATATTCTTTGAAAATTTCAGTCAAAAGAATCTCACTATTTCTGCAAAAAACCTAGTGAAAATATGTTGGTTTGCTCATTTAAAAAAACGTGGTGATGTTTGAAAATTATGTATGTCAGCTCCTTTGTACCTTAAAACAAGGTTATAAAATTTGCCAGATACTTCTTATCCATTCTTGTGAGTGTTTGCTCCGACTGAAGGCTTAAAAAAATAGGGTGAGACTTAGGTTTTAACAACATTTCCTCAACCCCAGGGCTTACTTAGGTTTGCAGATGCAATGCAAATGTTTTGAACACAAAATGCTATGCAGTTCTAGCTCTAAAAAATTATGTCTTGATCATATGGATGTGCTGTATACATAGTATAAACATCTCACATACACAACTTGTCTGATTCTGTAGCATTTCAAAAACTGACTATGTATACACATAAAAATGCAACTCAGGTTCACTATGCTGTATTACTAGGAGAAATAATTATTTGGCTACATGTTTCTTAAAAAGATGCCATGTAAAGAACTTGCATGATCCCTATTTTGACATAGTCAAAGAAATTAGCATATTACTATGTAATAGCTTCTGGGAATTATTTGAAAGGGAGTCAGCCCTGATAATTCTGTAAATGTTTCAGTGAGTCCATTAAGTGCTAGCAATGTAACGATAAAATGAAATGCCTATAAAACAAGTGATGGAAAAGTACTGAACAAGTGTGCTACCTACAATACAGTGAGGAAGGCAGTAAGTAAATGTGACTTGGCTGACTGTCAGGTACCCAGTAATCTGCTCTCTCACTTCCCCATCTCAACAGGACAGGACACTCACTAATTACTGTCATGGGCAAAAGAGACCCAACTTGGACAAATTAATTTAATTTATTGCCAATTAATAACTGAGGACAGTGAGAAATAAAAACAAAACTAAAAACATCTTCTCCCCATCTGCCTTCTTCCAAGGCTCAACTTTACTCCTTCAGTCCCAACTTCTACTTGACCACCAGTGGCTTAAGGGGAGAAGGAATGGGGGTTTGTGGTCAGTTTGTAACAGTTTTCTCTGCCACTCTTCTCTGCTCTTTCCACAGAGTGTAGACCTTCAGGAACGGACTGCTCTAGAAAGCCTGCTATGTCTGTGGACTTTTCATGGACTGCAGCTCGTGCCAGGAGGCTACTCCCCTGTGGGCCCTCTATGGACTGCAGCTTCCCTCAGGGCATGTACCCCTGCTGCAACGTGGGATCCTCCATAGGCGGCAGTATGGATATGTGCTCCACTGTTGTCCTCCATGGGCTGCAGAGGGCAACCTGGATCACTGTTGTCTTTCAGCATGAGCTGCAATGGAACCTCTGCTCTGACACCTGGGCAACTTCCTCCTGCATCTGCGCTGACCTTGGTGTCTGCAGGGCTGTTTCTCTCACTTTTTTCTCACTTGGTACTACCAAAATGCTAACTTAATTTTGGAAGGGAGTGGGGAGGGAAAGAGGAGTGTGCTTGTGCTTGATCTTCATCTTTCATAGTCAATATGCTCTCAACCATGGTGTACTCAAGAGGTATTTGTAGAGGGCAATACAAATACAAACTGGATAACTTTGATCACTGATAGAAAGTGCACACACAATCTTTTCCTGGTTTCTCTCTACCTTGCTCTCTTTTTGCAGTTCATTAATTTAACTTTACATGTTTCTCAAAACACAGCTTTCAACCCCACAGATACTCTGATATTTTTGAGAGGTGAATACTGAATGAAATAATTAGGCAAAACCCTGATGTGACATCACTTAATAAATTTTTCATAATATGTATTGAGAATCCCCCTCTCCAGCTTCTCAGAATCTAATAATATCTAATAAAACAATACTTGCAGCCAGATTGTCTGATCTATTGAGTAGATTCAATTGAGTTTGAGTTCACATTCAGTTGTACTGGCAACTGTACCTACACTGTGCAGCAATTCAGGCTATGCTGGAAGCAGAACTTCATTGTACTCACCTTCTGTCATGGCCTGTAAAGAAGTTTTATATAGTGCCTATAGGTTTTCTAATTATATACCACAAGAACCTGAAATTACCTAATAGCAGAAGGATTTCAGTCTGCTCCTCCCCTTCATTGCAATAGGATCATGTTATTTTAACAAAAAGCACCAATAACTTACAGTCCTCTACTACAATGAAGATGGCTTTCCTGCGGCCAAAAGGGCTGTGCAGTGCTCTCTTCATTTGTATAACTGAATAAATTGTAAAGCCTATCAATTCACTAAAAAGGGAATTGAACGCCCATTGCAATTGTTCTCTTTTAATCCTGGCTTGTTTCTCACCATTTCCCACATAATAACACCCTACGCTCTGTTGGAAATGTTGCTGTTCTTATTTCTTAGCCACTCCACTAAGGGACTGAATTGAGAGATTGCTCTAATTACTAGTGGTGAAAATGTCCAAGTGGACTTGGATAGATGCAATACATTTACACACTTATTTACCCCAGCTTTTTCTAATAATGCATAGATACTTTAGGTTGACACTTTTTTGTGCACATTTAATTGGATGGAATTTTCTTTCTTTTGTTACCAGTCACAAAAACAATGCAAGCATGAATACTTCTAGAAAGCAAATTTTTTGAATGTGAGCATATGGGAATGTGCATTGAAATTGGTGTATTTTATTTAGTGTTTGAGGGACAAAAGCACCTGAACCCTCAGTTTATTTTTACCTAAAAGCAACCTACCTAAGAATTTGGCCCAAGCTGCCTGCTCTCTTTTCTATTTTCTTTAAAAGCCAAATGAAACGTGCTGTAACATTTCATCTCTCTGGTTGCTCTTTGGCACTCACACCATTTCATGCAAGGGAGTGGGCTGTAATGGGCTGTAAAATTTTCTTTGGGGATGCATGCTAATGGATATATTTAATAGAATCACACTGTTGGAGCTGATAACTTCTAATTTGGCCAGGCACTGATAATGCTAAATGCATTATTGTGGTAGTCTTGGCATGGGGTAGGGTGGAGAGGAAGGAAGTGAAAATCAAAGAAGTATCGAAAGCTAAGTTACTATATTACAACACAGTAATCTCCCTCTTTTCATGGCAGTTAGAAATACAATTTTTGTTTCTCATTTCCTAATGTACAGCCCTGTTCCCACAGCCTCACACAGTGTGGATTTCCACCCCCCACAACTGAATAAGTATTCCTCTGATATTCAGACTTCTAGCATAAGTGGTAATAAAAAGCTAATGTGAACTGGCAGAGAACCTCAAGGACAGGCACAGAACCTCAAAATAACTTAGTTAATTTTTTTGTCAAATTTACTAGATTTTAAATGCCCTTTTATCCTTTATTTTGTTGCCAAAGCATTTCTGCAAGGCTACCAATGTGTAGCGTTGCTTTTTGCACGATTTCCAAGTTAATTCTGTGTTCTCAAAAAGAAATGCCGTTATTTCTTTCCTCTGGGGCAAAAAAAATCACAGTATGAGGGGTGAGATGATGGAGATAATTAGACTAAATGGTGGTATAGAACACAATGGGAAAAATATCTTTTATGAAGACCACCTGTCTACTCATTTTTGTAGCCTGAATGATGTTTTGTTTTGTTCAGGGAAACAAATTCACTTAATAAAATCCAAAACACAGATGGCAGCTGCTAGAAAAAAACCAATACAAGATTTTGTTGCAAAGGGTATAGAAGTGATCTGAGCTCTGAATGGAAGAAAGAAAAATTTCCTCTTGCTCTGTCAATGGTGCTGTTTTCCAAAAGCTATTTCCCATGCAGTCTGGGATTTAGTTAAAGCAGCAATTCTTACCCCATTAGATGTTAGAAATAAGGCCTTCTTTCATGTCACTCTAAGCTGTTTCTTATGTGTATACTTTTCATCATTATTTTATTGTAAATTATTTGAAAAATAAGGCTCGAATCTACATAGTATTTATTCAGGTTAATTTAAAATCAATCAGGAGAAAATGATTAAATTTTCATTTCTCTCACAGATTCAAGAGCATTTTAATGCAAAAATACAAAATACTTTAAGAAAAGATGCCAGATTCTCTTCTTTTTGAAACCACTGTGCTTTATTAGAATAAATTTGGATCTCAGTTTAAATAAAAGTCTACATCAAATGTTGACATTCTCATTTGGCCAAGAAACAAGCAATCTAGAAATAATAGTAAAAGCAAGAGTTACTCAGAGAATTATTAAAGAAAAAAAATAATTTTATGTATTCACAGTCTTTCCTTGGAACGTCCATAAAGCCAGAGAAACAGCTCTACTCAGGACTTTAGGAAGAGGGGGGTTTGATTGAGGACATTTCTAGATGACAGGTCAGAAACATAAAAGGCATCTCAGTCTGATTTCAATCTGGCCTAAGTCTTTCCAACACATTTATCTAAATATGCAGCTTAGTGGGGAGGGTACAACAAGGGCTGTGGACAGCCAACAAATTTTATGGTTCAGATACCAAAATAATCTCCTAGAAAGAATCTTTCAACGAATGGAAATTTAAGTAATGTTGAGGGCCTACTTGATAATTTTCCCTTAGAAAGGGAACGTTACCCATGGGAATCATACCTGTCCTTAGAGAGGAGGATAGATGCTTAGAGCACTTGTATTTCTCCAGAAAAGCAGAACACCCCTATCACATATATATCTGTATATGTAAAAAAAACCCAACCAACCAAAAAAAACCCAAAACAAAACAAAACCCAAAACCAACAACAAAAAACCCAAACCCCGAACATGCCAAAAAAAAGCAAAAAAGAAAACCCAAGCAAATCTTTTACAAGATCTTTCCCAGGAAGATTTCCATGAACTTTCTTACCACATTAACAAAATGAGAATATCATATCAAGTCGCAGATGTGTTGAGTTCTTGTTTAACTGATTCTGAGGAAATCATTATTCTAAGGGCTGCTCACAAAAATAAAAAATAAAATAATTTGGAAATGGAAAAAGAGGTGGAAAACACATGGGGAACATGATGGAATTGTGCTACTGAAATCATATACCTGCCCAAAATTTTTCTCACAACTCAGGACAATTGGATCATCAAGCACTGCTTAACAGCAGTAAAACAGGGTGAGTAATAAGCAACTTTTAATTGAAAATAAATGGACATGCATCATATAAAGCTCAATTCCCTTCTTATTGAAAGCTTCTTTATGCTACTCTGGCAGCAGATCTACTGTAGAAATATGAGAATGCAACTTTAGTGAGTACAGATTTGCCAGATATCTTTGCCAGTTATCATTGCCAGTGTATGCTCTGCTCAGATCTATTACAGGCATTGAGGCCCTCACCAGTTTGTTTCTGGAAGAAGGAAAACAGGTTATAGAAGTTAGTGTTTGAGATAACTTATCTATAAGGAATTTCTAGTAGACATATGATGAAATGTATTTTGTTTCATGTTCACAAATGTCAAATCTCAACAAATCAAGTACAAATTTTGAAAATAATCTCCACAGAAGCCTGAATGAAACCTCAATAAAGTACTCAACAAACAAATTTTTACCTCCTTCCAGATTATTTACTGAAAAGCAAAAGTGGACCTTGACTAATTACTCAACCTGTAAGTTCTTGTTATAAGTAGGAAAGCGTTAATTTTGAAGCTTCTTTTGAAGCATTTGTTTGCAGAAAGAAAAGCCCCCACAAAGATGCATGTCAACTGGCTGGAAGATTGATACAAGATTTGTACAAGGTTTAAAAAAGATAAATGAGAACTCCTGCATAATTGCACACAACAGTACAGTCTGGGGTCTGACATTGGGGTGAGCAGTTCTGTGAAAAAGGCTCTGCCAGTCCTGGTGCACAACAAGCTGAACATGAACCAGCACAGAAATGTGTCCTAGGGTGCATCAACAGAAGAACAGCCAGCAGACGGAGAGATGAGGGATTGTTCCATCTACCCTGAACTTGTTAGGCCAAACCTGAAATTCTGTATCCTGTTCTGCTCTACCAATTCCTGGTTTCCCCCGTTCAGGAGCGACATTGTCCTGGTTTGAGGCAAAACAAACCAATTTTCTGTTCAGTAGTTTTACTTTTTTAGCTGGGCCTCTTCTAACTAACTAAAGTCTGAAACTAACAGCACATTGTTCAGAGAGTGTTTCGTCTCACAGTGATAAGACCTGATTATACCAAGGGATGGTATGCAGAGAGGCCCTTGCTTATACTTACTGCTAGAACAACCAAGGTCAGGTAATTCTCTCAGGTGACCTAAAATTGGCCAATTAGGGTATTCCATCCCATCCACATCATGCTCAGTAAAAAAAGCTGAGGGATCAAGGGGTTGTTAGTTTTTTTTCCTTCAATGGCCGACGTCTGGGGAGGACCCTGTCTGTTCATCTGCCTTTGATCCAGCTCCTGCCGGTCACCGAGTCCAGCCTGGGATGTTCACTGGTGCTGCTGGTGACGTGATCATCGTCCTGGGAGCCTGATACGGTTTTGTATAGACTGTATACTTTTTTTTTCTTTATCCTTTCTTTTAATTCTTTTTAATTTTTCTTTTTATTGTTTATTATATTATTGTTATTGATATTTCATTAAAGTAGTTTAGTTTTTATCTAAACTCCTGAATCTCTTAATCCTTTCCTCTCCTCTCTTTTCCTTAGTGGGGGGGGAGGAGGGGTCATCATCTGTCCAATTGGTCAAAACCACGACAGACATGAAAAATATGAGGGAGTCCAGTAGAGAGCCATCAAAATGATCAAAAGGTTGGAGGATCCACATTCCCTAACAGATTGAAAAGGTAAAGGCAATTCTGCCACACTGCTACAGATGAATTACAGCACTAGTCGGTGTTTTAAATTTTTAAAGGCCTGTGAGAGAGAAGGAATTCCTTATGTTTTAAGTCCCAAGACAGCACATACAACTTTCCACTACTATAGGGAAGGGAACAGGTAGTTTCATGAAAACCCGAAAAGCATTTGCATGTGTACTTTCCTAATATGGTGCATGGAGATTTAGGCAAAACAAAATGAAAATCAGTACAAATACGTAGATGTTACTTGAAAACTTATTAAGAAAGTCTCATGTTCCATAAAACTCACTCTTCTGCTGAAATAGTCCTGGCTGCTTTGTATTTGAAAGAAGCATGCAAAGAGGCTGCTTGGAGCTATAGATAAATAATTGATGATGCTCTTCCCAGTGGAAAAGTAGTAAGTGCTTTTAAAGCACAGCAAAATGAAGAAAATCTGTGCTAAGAAGTTGAATGGAGCTAGTATTTCATATGAAAAGAAAATGCCATTCTGTTTAAATCTGTAAATGATCACTGGATTTCTGGGTCAGTGCCCATTCCCAAGTTAGAATAACTTTTGACACATTCTAAAGTGTTACTCACACTACTTCAAAAAGAATACAAGAAAAAAAAAGAGAGCCTTTGATACAAAAAACCTAATCACTTTCTCTACATTAAGCAAAAAGTCCCAGCACAGTTGGAATTGTAAAAGACATGGTAACTTAACAGTTTAGTCTTTGCTCCATTACAGAGGAAACTATTTTATTTCCTGGTTCATTTTTAAATAAAGTCACAAAATGCAGAAAGTATATGCTCGAGTCCAGGCAAAGGTTTTCTTTCCAAGCATGGGAGAAAGAAATCTGTATTGTATTCATAAAAGTAAGGCCATAAATGAGGCCCTGAAACATTCGGATTTCACAAATAAAGAGCAATTTTCTTTTTTACTGCTTTCGAGCTTCATTTTCTTAAAGATATCTCTGCATTCAAAAGTGAAAAGATAAGAAACATAGGCATTAGTCAAGGAAAGAATGGCAACCAAAGCATTCCAGTTACTTAGCACCGCCTGCTGTATAAGCCTGAAAGTTGTTTTTCATCGTAGCACTGTCGCAAAAAACCCAAGCCAGGACATTGCTGAAAATGATGCATTGTTGGAAACAGGTAACATCAATCGAGGTTATGAATTTACCAGAAAATGGAAAATACTTGTAAGTTTATCTACATAATGGTATGTATTAATATGACAAGTTTTCCAATGATTCATGTCACAGACATTTTTTTCATTACCTAATTAGTAACAAAGGTGAAGTTATAATTCACAGAACACAAGTAATGACGTAAATCATATAACCCTTCTATTATATACACTTGATTTTACATCTGATACCTATACTTTAATTTCTAACAAACTGGAAAATATAATCTTGTGTCTGAATACTGATCTAAGAAGTGAAGACACATTACCAGGAAATTAATCTTCCCTTCCACCCTTACCCAGACAACTTTAATGGCAGCATCAAAATACTAACAGTTTCTAATAAAAATACAAACATTTTAGTGAAAAAGTACTTTGGCCAAACCCTCAGTAATTTCATGCTGAAATACTGCTGCAACAGGACTGTGTACCACAAAAAATATTTCTAAAAAAAAGCATAAAAAGTTCTTATCCTCATCAAAGAATTAAATCATAATTAAATCTATGTGCAAGAGAACCAGATACATTTGAATGTGCAATCAGGAAAATGATCACAGTTGAAAAGATAAAAAATTGCTATTTCAGCATCAAATCCTATCTTACTGCCTTTCAGTATTCTATTAAGGGAATTTTTAAAGCAGAAAGACTACTCTTAAAGATGCAACAATGTGATAGCAATATTCCTCTTTTTCAGGTACTTGAAAAGCCATAGCTTGAGGTTGCAAAACTGCCCACTAAGAGACCAGATTATATTGTCCACTAAACTGACAAAAAGTATAATTGTGGAGTTAAGATGGTGTGCAATTTTTCTGGACAATTGAGAAGCTTTTCACTTCTTCCAAAGGTTGATCTAACCCTCACCTTTGTACTGCTAGGATGTACTTAGAAGCTTCCCCAACACTAACAGAATTGTGGAAAAATGCACAGAGAGAACAGATCTTTGAAGTACCAGGGCAACCACACCAAAAGAAGACTGAATCCACCTGCACCTCCTGAGCTAGTGTGTTACTGCTCCAGCATGTTTCAATGCTGATATATGTCATGCAGAGGGAGAACTTGCTGTAGTTTTTCTAGTTTCTGATCAGCTGTGAAACTGTATTACTCTTTTTAAATTAGAGACATAACTGACCAAGCCATTTGCTTTCAAGCAAATGGCAAGTAATTTTATATTTACTGTCCTGAGAACACAATTAATACTTTTAGCTCAATGCTTGCAGTTGAATTAGTTTTCAAATCAGGCTTTACTATACCCTAGTAAGATAAAAAAAGGAAAATACTGCAGTCTAATAAGTATTTGAAATTAAAGCACTGGTACAGTGAAGAACCTAGACCCTTGGGCGACATTACTTTTGTCACAATGATGTAAGCTAGGACTTTGGAGTTTGGATCTCCATTAAGACAGCACCTGCTGCAAGTAGGATGAGCCTTCAGCTGAGCTGTCTTCATGTTGCAAGGAAGTAAACAACTCCAAAATGAGCTGCTTCGCTATTTCCATTAAAGCCATAACTGTAAATATGGCCTCATCCTCTCTGCTACTTTTGCAATCCCAGTGAAGCCACCTATCCACTGTACAACTTTCTCTACTACATCCTCTCCAGTTCCCACTGCACTTGTGCTCAAAAGACGACTCTTGTCTTCAAAAGATTAATATAATTTCAAGTTTTACATGAAAGGGACCCTTTGCTTGAAGCTGGAATAAAATACATTCAAGCAAAAAACATTGCATTGCTGGTATGAATCCTCTGTGTTCCTCAGCATCACTACTTTTTGCAGCTACTCATTGCATTCCTTCGAGGTCTGCAGTTTTGATAAGACAGGTGAAAAATGCTAGTAAGAAGTATTCTGAGAAGTCAGTTGTTATAAATCCAACAGATGTTAGTATTCCATATGGCCTGAGACTAAAGGAACTATTTAATTATAGAAAGTAGCACTTAATATCTCAATTAAAGACTTTGAAAAATCCATAACCTACTTTTACCTCTGCATGGACTGCACTACGGAAAGGGCAAACCTGTCTAGATTGAAATGCAGGTGACAGTTTCACTTTTCATTTGAAACTAGCCCTACCTGGTAGTGCAGATAAAGAATCAAAGTCTGGCGTTACAGCTCCAAGTAAGCCTGAGAAGTTCCTAGCTGAATCCATCATCATAACAAAAGAAATTAGATGGCCTGGATCTGCACCGTTTTGCTGATGTAACTCAAGTTACACTTGAGAACGCATCAGATTCATTCTACTATTTTGTCTCTTGAAGACAAAGAGCATTTTTCTGGCAACTTCAATGGCGCCAGACTCTCTATCAAGTGTTTAGCTTGATGATATATTTCATGATTAAAATTTGAAAAACTTTTGAGTGGAGTTGGAGAGAGACACCCATTAACACTTAAGAGACGCAAAACATCTTAAGGAATAACAAAACAATTCTGTGTTCATTCCAAAAGTGCAATTTCCTTATCTTGGCAGAAGAGATTTCATAAATAATTTAAGGAAAAATGTGTGCAAGAAGACAAACATCACGTATTCTAAATTCATATTTCTTTGCATAACAACTGGCCGCTTAGAAAAATACCACACATGAGCTTCAGTAATGTTTTTAACACTGTTCAGCACATTCAAAAGGCAAAAAGAAATGCATCGTCTGCATATTTTTTTTTAAGGATTCAGGAAATGTCAAGATGCTTGGGCTAAAGCATTTAATCTCCCTCTGCTTTATAAATGGTAAATTGGTGCATTTTATTTGGAAACAATCTATCTTCTTTCTTGGCAAGAACTTCCCAGCATATCATCTGGAGTTTTGTGAAAAGCCAGCATGTGATATAAAGCCTAGCTTTTTTTCCCCAAGATATATGGTTGGTTGGAATCACATATTTAGAAACATTGTAAAATTAAATTTCAGTGCAGAATGGCATTTTTTTTGTTTCCAGACTATTTTTTAGGCCAGACACAAAGAATAAAGTTAAAAGTCCTTTTCAAAGCCAGGCTGTGCCCAGCCCATCATGACTAGCAAAACTCGACATTAGAGTCTTTCCTATGCTTCTGTACATAATACAGGTTGTATCAGAATGGATGGAGACTGGGTCTCATTACACTTCTATAATACTTTCCGTGACACCCTGGGCCATGAATTTCATGGATACATGTATTTATAAGCTAACTGTACCATCAACTGTCACTTGAAACTGTGCATTTGCCCTCTGTGCCCTATGTGGTAGATACATGCACAAAGGTAAGGCTTGATAAAAGTAAGAGTAACTTAAAAACACTTACTGTGAAGTGCATTTAAAAAAGAACCCTGGAATAAAATGAAGAAGATGAACCCTACTCAGTATTAATTTTAACAAAGTTAAGAGGTGGCAGATAGGGAATTAGAACAAGAGTAATCTTTCTTTAAGAGGTGCCTGAGCTGACCCCAGGGAAGATCAATGGGTCTGTTCTAGAGAAGGGTGAGCTGGTAGGGAGGAATGAGAAATAGTCATAAAATTCACAAAAATGTAAATGATAAATATGAAAGTTCAAAATACTTGGCATTCATCCCTGGTTTTGAACACAATAGTACATAACCATTGTAAAATTAGGTATATTTTACTTGAGCAAAAATATAAATTATCCATTGGAGGAAGCTAGGAGAACAAAATATGCTCACCCAATCTGAATTTACCAGGTCACCACAGCAATTATCAATACTCTTTCAAAATTTTGTAAGATCATGGAATCACAGAATGGTTTGGGTCGTAATAGACTTTCAAAGATCATCTAGATAAAACGCCCCTGCCACAGGCAGGGATATCTTCCACAAGACCAGATTGCCCAAAGCCCTGTTGAATCTGTCCTTGAACAGTTCCAGAGATGGTACAACCACAACTTCTATGGCCAACCCGTTTCAGTCTCTCAGTGTGAAAAATTTCTTCCTTACATCCAACATAATCAACCCTTTTTCAGTTTAAAACCATTACATCTTGCCCTGTCACTACCAGCCTTGGTAAGAAGTCTCTCTCCATCTATCTTATAAGCCCCCTTTAAGAACTAGAAAGGCAGCAATAAGGTTTCCCTGGACCTTTTTCTGTTCTAGGTTGAACAAAACCAATTCTCTCAGCCTTTCTTCATAAGAGATTCTCCAGCCCAGTACCTTTGACCATTTTTGTGGCCAAAAATGTGCTGGTGACCCCAGAACTGGATGCAGTACTACAGGTCAGGACTCAAGAGAGCAGAGTACAGGGGGAGAATCACCCTCCTCGACCCGCTGGCACACATCATTTTATGCAGACCAGGATGCAGTTGGCTTTCTGGGCTGCAAGAACACATGGCTGGCTCATATTTGGTTTTTCATCTACCAGTGTTAGTGGATGTTACAGCAGGATCCCCATCTACCAAATGTCTTGAGAGTCTGAGGAGGTCCCTGCTGGCTGGAAGCTAGCCAACATTATTCCAGTTTATAAGAAGGACATGAGGGAAGACCCAGGAATGTATAGAGGTCTTCATCTGACCTCAGTGCCTGGAAAATTATGGACAATATCATAGTGGGTGCTATTGAAAGGCATTGAAAGGCCAATGCAATCATCAGGTACAGTCAACACAAGTTCACAAAGGTTTAAAGAAACATACAGAACCGTTTACAGAAAAAAGTCTCTTGAATAAACTAATGCTTAGTTTGAATTTGACACCGGTTAATTTACTGACATACAGTGCTCCAGAAGTGTCTGGACGAGGTGCTACAAGATATGATTCAGTAGTTCAGTGCATAGTATTGGTGATAGGAGGATGGTTGGACTAGATGATCTGGTAGGTCTTTCCCAACCTTGCATTTCAGTGATTCTATGATATACAGCAGCAAAAATTGAATACGTTAGCTGTGCAAATGAACACACCTCTACACAGAAAGAAGTAACACAATAACGGATAACCACAGCAAAATTGACCACAGTTCATTTTAAAAGGCCAAATGACTATGAAATGCATTGGACTGTTTTGCAGCTAACTGAAAGAAGCTTGGCTTGCTAAGAGACAAGGAGTACAGCATTGAGGAAGTTTAATTTGACTTCCTGGCTAGACTGAGGTAACAGGGCTGTGATGTGTCCATGTTGTAACAAGCTTATGGTTGTCTCTTTCCATGAAAAATGGGGTAAAAATTTCTTCTGGGTATAAGGCATGAGAATGACATGTCTCTAGTATTTGTGTTACTCCATTAAGACCAAGTTTAATTCTATTGAGATTTAGCATTTTCACTGATGCGGGACTACTTACATGCTGCCCAATCTACCAGCTGTGTTTCAGGGATGAGGAAAAAAATTATTATTTACATGATTTTGGCCTCATAGGCACAGGTTTTAACCTTATGAAGATGACAGGCTTGGGGAGAATTTATCAGCTTTCTTTTCCTGCCTTTCTCAGAAAACTTGTCTGTGTTTAAGGTGATCATGCTGTGCTTGACTAGGATTTGCACTCAAGTTACTCTTCTAAGTTGAGAGTATGGTAAGTCACCTCACAGTACCTCTTAAACTCTGCTTGCATTATGGATTCATATAAATTGTGTTTCGCTCCAGTTGTCTAAGCTGTGTTTTACCCACAGTAGCACTCGGGCTATTTCTAGTGTTCAATCCTATGAGAGTTCTGACTAAAATGAAATTTCTGCTCCTTTCACACAGAAAAAAAAAACCCTTTTCCTAAAAGAAAAACAGAAATTCTCAGGTAATACTAAAGTTACTTTGGAAAAACAAATGGATGTTAAGAAAGATTTACCAGCCATCATGTTCTAGACCGCTGAGCATCCCAGCAATATGGGAAGTTAACATTCTCCCTTTAGAAAAAATCTGTTAACCTTTCCAGCATATATTAAATGTTGACATATGGTGACAAAAGTATAGCCAGCAAGTGCAGTACCTGAATAATTCAACAATAGATTCAAGGTTAAAGAAGCCGAAACAACTCATATTTAAATTAGATTTTAAGGATATGTTCTTGGAGGTTTTCCTACAGTGACGTCACCTGACACTGTGCCTCTTGACTTCTGCCAGCACAAATAAAAATAAACCAGGTACACTATTGCTTAAATTTTAGCGATAAATAAACTTACTTCTCTGCTGATTTCTTCTTAAGTGGGTTTGTGATTTTATCCAATACTTCTGGTGAGATTTATTGTGCAAAACACCTCCCAGAGGTAATGATTGCTAATTTGACAAGACTAAATTTCTGATGGAGTTAGTTAATTGTTTATTTGTCTATTAATTCAGACTTTCTGAGAAAAATATGGGGATACTTAAATGTTTGTTTATATTTAAATGTGAAATTTGTGAAATTTATATTTCACAAATGATCAGTACAGTGATAAAACTAATACTAAAATTGAAATGAAATATGATGGAAATATGGAAATATTATGGAATAAGTGCATAAATAGTTTTCCTATAAATATCTAAATTCTCAGTTAATTAGGGATTCTTTCCATGCCATATGGTGTTAGATGTGTCCTAGGTAATTTCTAAGTTTGTTCACTATATGAAAAAATAATATTTCGGACAGCATCTCTGTTTTAAAAGGCCTGGCTTAAAAACAGTTGAATTCAGTGATGAGTTTTCTACTTGATATTGAAATATGTTGTATTAGCTCCTTGAATATCCTTCTTTTGCAGGCTAAAGGACAGCATTTCAACATTCAGTTAGAAGATTACCAACAGGCTCATTTGGCAATGAGCAAACGTGAATGGGATTTGTTCTCAATTCTGTCAGATGACATGCTACACAACAACAAGGTCATGCTACGTGCTATGCAAGCAGACGTTGCTTAAGAAGGAGTAAAAGCAATGTGTTTTGTACACATGCACGGGACTTGGTACCTTCAGAAATGCTTCCAACTGTTGCCAAATGGACAAAATATGCACACATATATATATATGCTATACTCAGAGAAAACACATTCTAATCATATCAGATCTTACCCAGGTAGACACCCAGTCAGTATGCAATAAATATCTAAGAACTAATCTTCTGTCTGTGGAAACCAAACCTTCTGGGAATAGCTTTTTTTGATGAAGGTGCAGGAACTAGTGCAGCTCTTGACCTCCCTGCTTTGTCATGGAAGGATACCTCCAAATGACATACTGAAGCACTTACCTATCACTGGAATTAATGTGGGTTTTTTTTTTAAATGTTTCTGTTCTTCCTAGAGGGAATTTAATTTCTAAAATAGAGACTTAGCTGATATAAAAACTTTGAGGATTTCAGCTTGCGCTATAAAATAAAAGACTATAAATTTGGAATCATTAAAAAAGATCGCAGACACAAAATTCTAGAGGAAATTAATGCCCATGACCGAATAGCATCTTGACCTGCAGCATGATGTCCTAAATGCATCCATTTATTGTTTTTATAGTGAACTGGCAGTTTTCACATCAAAAGAAATACTTTCCTGTATACATCTTTGCCTGATGCACAAATACTTACACATAGGCTTATAGTCCCTCCCACATAAAGTATATTTTTCTTTT
>VZTM01002089.1:2397-28632 GCA_013400555.1 Jacana jacana
CTACCAGGTAGGTGGCCCTGCTTCCAGCCAGACAATACTGTGAATGCTAGTGGAGAAACATCTCTGCTGTAATTCTTAAAACTTTTCTGAAGTTTTAAGAAGCCGTATGCTTTGTAATCTCTGGGTATTTTATGTATCATTCATTGGCTCTGAGAGGAACAAAAAATGAATTGTGCACATATTGCTTTATAACGTGCGTTATAGTGTGGCTTCGTTGAGAATGTATGGCTTGTAAAAGTGCACTCCATATCTGTTTCCCTCCCTGGCATATTAGTCACTATCAGCAAAATACAAGAGAGCTAGACATTTTGAAGATAGTTCTTTTGCTTTCCCCTTATTACCTATATTGCAGCCTACTCATTCCTATCCTTTATTTTCACTGCTTCTATATTTAGCTTAGAGATCTATCCTGGATCATGCTGATGAAACTCATGTAGGAATTGGGCCACTTAGGTGACAGTTATAGCTCTGTTTAGAAAATTCTTCTAATAACTCTGCCCTATTGAATACCACTCTCCTTATTCTTATTTATTGATTCTTATTTAGAGAGTAGACTATCAAGAATTGACATCCATACTGTAATTAAAAGTATAATTTAATGCTTATTAACAACATTTGTAACCATTCAATGCAAAATAAATTGGTTTGCATCTCATTAGTGTAGGTCTAGACCTAAGTTCTGGACTTGAATATATGTTAAGTATCAAAATATTTTTTTTTTTTTTTTAAATTATAACAAATCAAGTAAGAGTCAAAGAAAGGTTGTGAACCATATGTCAAGTTTTAGGAGTACTTGACTTGACCACAGTTCTGTATAGTAACTAGGCAAAATCTTCCAGCTTCTGTTAACTTCATATTCTCATTTAAAATTAAAGGAAATGCAATGATAAATGAGCTGGGCAGTCATCTTCACTAAGACTTTGGAACTGAATCTGTTGCATATTGCCCTAGGAGAATTTAGCAGTGAGGCATTTTTTAAATAAGTCAGAAAAGTTTTGATGCTTTGTCCATTGTGCCATGGATTCTTTTCAATGTATACTCTATGAAGTCTTCTTAGTTGCATGTTCTCCTTGATATAACTAAACAGAACATCTGAAATAAAAGCATAATATAAAAGTAGCATTTTGCTCTTCTAACCAAATCTGAATTTTTAACATTTTTTGGCTTCTTTGCAGAAGGCTCATTTATCTGTTTCATGATATTTTGTCCTATTTAATTATATGCTGTCATTTACTTACTGCCATGTATTTGTAAATAATCGGGGAGCGGTTGCATTGTGAGAATGGTTTTGCACTGCTTGCGCAAAGTGTAAGAATTGATGTCATATGAGATATTTAGCTTGCCAGAACTAAAGAATTAACATCTTTTCTTTTTCACTGAGGATGTGATGTCACTGCCCGTCCCAATCATTATCTTGAAGGTGACCCTTCCTTTGTTGTCTGCCACTCCTTTCTCACAAAGCTACTTTCAGCTGGATATCTTTGGGAAGCTATGCAAATGTATTGGGGCATCGCTTTTTATGCAAAGGAAGGGCATGAAGAGGGGCTGCTGTAATTTTTTTTCAAGATTATATAATTTTATCCTAAAATCAAAGTCCACCACAGATGAAAAATTTTATTAGTGATTTTTGAGAACATACTGATTCAAAAAGAGCCTAGAAAAATGAAGCTATCCTATATCAAAAATAAGCATGCAAGTAACTGTATGTAGGTTGGATACATGGTAATCTTTGGGATTGTTTTCAGCTCTGTCCTCAGCATTCCCTTGAAAACTAAAGGGGAGAGTGATTAAAGAGACATGGTGAGAATACCAGAATTGTTTTTGATCGTTCAGTAGGAGGCAGCTTTGCCTGAAGCTGGCACTGAACCAGTATCACAGTATGATATCATATTTTGGCCAAGGTCTGGTTTTTTGAAATTACCTCTGATCGCTTGGATTAACTTTTTAAGGATTCAGATGGGTATTCTTTTACTTGGACCATTTTTAGCTGACCTTCAAGAAAACCCTTCATCAAGTCTGTCCTTATCACACACTTGATTAGCTACACT
Source organism: Jacana jacana (assembly GCA_013400555.1). Lineage (NCBI taxonomy): Eukaryota > Metazoa > Chordata > Aves > Charadriiformes > Jacanidae > Jacana > Jacana jacana. The sequence continues at coordinate 4,446 of VZTM01002089.1, forward strand.
TAACTGTGAAACTATGCAAGCGAACAATCCCATTTAAAAAAATGAAAAGAGAGGAGGGAGGAAATAAAGGGTAAGGAGAAGAAAGGCAGAACCACAGAACTCCCCAGATCTAACATTCTCCCCACTGTGTAATGTGGTCCTTGGAGGAAAAGCAAGGATTCAGACCCAAGAGAGGCTCAACTTTGCACTGCCTGAAGCAGAGCAGGAGTTAGTGTGAGAGTTCTTCTCATCTAGTTGCTGCAACTCAACAACAGCTGAAAAGAAGCACTCTAGTTTAATGCCCAGAGAGCCCACTGAGAGGAGTAAAGAGGCTGGATATCTGAGAAAAGCTTCCTGGTTTCAGTTTGCCTGAGGAAGTGTCAAAATACTGGCTTATTCCTTTGCCTCTACCTCATTCCCACTGTAACTTCCATGTGTCTATACCTGTCCTTGTTGCTGCCTTATCAGTGATCCCTTAACTTTCTTTTAATTTGAATGTCAGACCTGGGTGACTCTTTCCAGCATTCTAAAAATGCTGAGCAACGTAGGCTGTTTTGATATGGTATCCCATTTCCGTTTTGTAACTCCATGACTTCCAGCTTCAAAAATAGTTTCCCCTTGCTGGAGCTAATAAAATAAATGCAAGCCGTTGAGTCATTCTGAAAGAACACTGTTGGGAGGTCTTTGTTAGTGAATAATTTCAATTAGTTTCTTTGAAAACTGCAATTTTTGAGCATTAAAAATTAATTAAAGGATAGGAGGGGAATACCTTTATGTGCTGTGTGCCTTTATGAGATTATTTGATAATTGAGAAGTAGAATTAAAAATCATATGGAGCTATGCAAAATTGTTTTCTTCATAAAAAATGTTCCCAAGTGGATAGTATGAAGAAATACAGTAGAAAGAACATACAACGTGGCACAAAGTCTCGCTACGTGTATGACTCTTCTGGGATAGAGAAATATGAAAAGCCTGAATCCTGACAGGTGTAAATCAGCCCACATCTACTGAAGGCAAGAAGCTGTTTTCCATGGTGTAAGGACAGGGATAAGGGGGATAAGGTGGAGAAGGATCTGTAACGCATAGTCTATATCCCTGTTTAGTGTTTCTGAGTTTTTCTGAGTATGTCACTGTAAAACACATACAGTCCAGCCAACTCTAGAAGCTGAACATAGTAGATGACCTTGGTCTTCAAATATCACAGAATATTACTGGCCAGAAGCTCCTTCAGTCAGTCTCACTTTAATTAAATTAATGTAAATGAAATTAAATTTACTGTTTTCATTGCCTGCACATTTAGAAAAAATGGATCAAACTAAAATCCTTCCCCAAGCATTTGTTGTTATTTGACAGTCTGAGTATTGCTCTTCACACATGCTTTCAGTTTGTGGGACAACTTTTCCCCACAGATTTATACACTTGCTTTTTTGGACAGAGATTTAATTGTGAGACAGCTGGTCTCATTATATGTCAATTCTTTTAGTTAGTCTGAAAGAGAATTAAGTTGCACTTTAACTTCTAAAATTATATATAGTTTAGTTCTGTTGGGGGAAAAATATGAAGTTTTATATAGCCCCAGCTGGCTAATATTTAACAACACTGATTATGAAGTGCCTGGAGGCATAGCTGTTCCTGCATTATGTGACTTGGAGTTGTTGTTCCTGTTGGTGGGAACTATGAAGTTCTATTCTGTAGCAGGTTACCTCTAAAAGATAAACTATGGTCCAAGCTTGCAAGTGGTGAGATTAAGACACTCATATTTGTCAGAAAGGAAACAGTCTAATTTAGCCCAGATAACAGTAAACCAGCTTTTGTGTTCTAGGATTAAATGAGGTGTGCGTTTTCATCCCCCTGCCACCCAATATTCATAGGGGTTTTTTAATACTATTTTCATTAGAAGCCAGCTGGACCATTTAAAAAAGTTTCTTCTTCCTTCCACACCTTGAAGTTCGGCATTTTAATAGCAGTTATCTTCTTTTTTCTGCTACTTTCTTTTTTTTGAAACGGAGAGAGTGTTGACAGCAGTAAAGGAACTTGGTTAGTTCCCAGGGTATTTTTCTTCTTTTAAGATGGCAGTTTTTCAAAACTTTATATAAAATCTTATCAAAGAAACTCTTCACACAGCACTTTGCTTTGGATTGGTTTTAAATATTATCTACGAATACAAATAAGTTTTTGAAGTTTTTTAACAGAAATCTTGTGGTTGCTCTTTTGAAGAAAGTCTGATGGTTCCTTATTTCTGGGAAACACATACCCAGCAGTGAATGTCTTTGCCTACTTGTTTGAGTTCCACATCTTTCTCTTGTCCACCACCTGTTCATCTTTCTGTCCTGTGACCAAAAAAGGACTAACTTCATTATGGGTTAAAATATCACATTTGTCACTGTCAGATGAACATGATATAAAAGGAAACAGAATGGAGTTTTTAAAGCATCCTTTTATTTTTCTGGTTCTTTTTGGTTAGCCAGGGCTGACTTCCTCCATGTTGGAAACTGGAGTGATTGTCCTTAGAAGACTCTTGATATTTGATGCACAGGCATTGACACAGTTCTCTGTTTGGGGCATTTAACCTGCCCTGGAGGTGGAAAATGGGTAACTGTCCTAAAAGTAAGAATCTTACACTGCTACAGCTAAGGTGAGGAAGGCTCTTTTTCAGCCTAAGTGAAAGATGCTTGTCCTTAGAAAGCATCCATTCTTGCTAGCAGCCTCAAAATGCAGCATGGTCTTGATTTGGGAGTGTCTGCTCATCAAACACTCACTGCAGTGAAATGCAATGAAATTCTTGGCTGATTCTTATGTTCCTTATAACTAGGGCTCACTTCTTGCCCTTCCCAGTGTCAGAACCACTGCTGCTGATTGTAAGAGGCAGGAGCTTGTTACCCAGTGACTGCGTGCAGCCAAGCTTCATGGGGCAGGAGGGAGGCCATAGTGCCCAACTAAGACTTCCTTTTAAAGCTGCCAAAGTTCTGACTCTTTAAGATGCAGTTCAAGATAAGAGCTTTCCAGGATGAATATACAGTATTACAATTGCCTGGTTGGAGGAGAAAATTCCTAATTCTTAATCCCCTTTTTTTTATTGGCATAGCAGAGCAGAATCTGATTTTTTTAAACAGTCAGAAATAAATTATGCATTGTTATTAAACAGTAATCAAATTATTCAAATGCAATTTAATTTTTAAATTAAATAATTTAAAAGCATGTTTTTAAGCACACTGCTTTAATAAAATGCTGCTTTCTGCTCTCTTTTATCAAGAACGTTATTCACAATGTTGAATATTTTATGGCACCAGGGGCATCATATTATCTCTTCTGATATTGCCAACCTGATAAAATAATAAAAAAAGTCTCTACTGTAATTTCTTCACACAGCAGTATGGGAAACGATCTGGTGATTTGTTAAATAGGAACATATTGCTTTGAAAATGCAAATGAATAAAATAGCATTAGAAAATACAGAAACATATCAAATAACAGCTAAGGAGTTATCTGATCTAATACATAGATTATTTGCATGTAATTCAATTTCTTATTAATCTTCTTCCCTTAGTGGTGGATTCTGATATTGATCTCTGCTCTGGTGTCTAGATGAGTGATGTGCTGCTGGAATATAGTGTGGCTGACAGCTCTCTAATAGCAGTGGGGCTGCTGAACCAGTTGAGTTGTGTGTGCTCATGAATATCGCCCTCAGTTAAATCCTGTATTCTTCTTCATACATTGTTCAAATATATGTGTGTGTAAATATAGACAGTGGAGGTCTATGTGAGGTCTGCCCTTATGGAGTATACCAGTAATGGCCAGTTCATTAAAACACCCAGAGATGTCATTGGTGCTGGTTGAGTGGCGCTGCCTTCTCACCTAAGGCACGCATTTTCTTGAATTTGGAGGAATTACCAGAGGCAGGTTTTCCTCTGCCTTCTGGCGTGCTCTGGAGTAAGGTGACTGCAAATGCCTTCCTCAGGATGGGGATCATGGCAAAGTGTCTGGTTCCCATGGGGCTTGAGTTGTTTTGGGCCAGGCAGCACCCTGCAGGCTGTGGCACTGTCTGCCAGGATAATGCCCAAGCAAGAGTGCTGTGTGCAGCTCAATCATTCTCATGGTTTCTCTTGACCTCTTTTAGTCCACTACAGCCATGCGGTAACAAACCAGCATTTCGCTTTTACCAGGTGAACAGGTTGAATATAATGGTATGAATAAGGCCTAAACAGGCAGAAAATTCTGCTTAGGTTGCTTCATTGCTGCAGTGCTTCTGGAGTAGACTTGGGGAAGGTAGGAAGATGTTTGCTTTCTGGCTTTGTTGGCCCCAGGGGGCAAATTCCTTCAGGGGACAAGTCTTTTGAAAAATACAAACAGATGGCATGGTCTGTGATCATCTAGTCCTTTTAAAAATGAAGTCTGTGGCTGACACCTTTTTGTGTGGAGATTGTAATGAAAGGGTTTAATGTTTGCAATGAGCTGCTGCATTGTAACTCCATAAATACTACCATTGCATCCTATTTTAAGGCTGCTCTCTTAGATGCTGTGGCTGCCAGTTTCCTGATGCTTGCTCTTTCCAGCCACTCATGTTTTCATCTTGTCATCTGCTCCTGGTTACTTAGACCTGCTTCTTGTAAAATATTATGGAATAAATAGCTGTTATTGTTGCCAGTAGTGCTGGGAAAATTTTATATAGGTCCTGCCTTAAAAATTTAAGAAAGCGTGACAATTTCCCTTACTGTACTGTGATGATATTTCAATGATATTTCTTGTATTTCAGACTTATCCCAGAGCACTTCTCTTTTAACATCTTTCTTCCTAGTTGAACAAGCAGTACTTTCCAGTGAATTCAGGCTATACATTTCAGAGCCATTGGAAGTATTTATTCATATGGGTCTAGTTCAACAATAAGGTTCTTTAGGTGGGGATGGAAGAATAGTTTATAAAGCAAAAATGTTTCATTTAGAAGGTTGTTTTTTATTTTAATGAAATTCTTTGTGTAGAAAGAACATTTTTTAAAAATGAAAATGGGCAAAAAAGTTTTGAAGTAGATGAGAATTAAATGCAACTTTCAATTTCTGACTGAACAAACTATTTCAGTCAACAATGAAGACTTCTATCCTGCCTTTGATTCTACTTATGAGTCACTTTCTTCCCCCTCTTACATTCATCCTTTGTATATCTCTACTCCAAGCTGACTTTTTCTTCTCCCTTAGTACAAGGTGGCCATAAAGCTGACTTAGGGTATTGCAGTGAATCTGATTGATGCAACTGTATTGAATAACAATTGAGAACTTAGTCGAGGATTCCATCTAGGCTGCTCATTTTACAAAATACCACAATGGTCACAGAACAACAACACGTTCTAAGGATGTGTTAGGTATAAAGCCAAATGCCAAATGGAAATGTTTCTCTTGAGAGAGAAGCAGTTTTCTCCTTGCCACTTACCAAAAGGCAGCGTTTCAGGGGATGCGATACATGAAGCCTCTCAGGTAAATGTTCCACTTCTTCCTCACTGGCATCTGCTGCCCAGGGGATAACTGAATTGGGTGTGGGAACAGCAGCAGAGCAAAAAGGCGCTAGAGACCAAGAGTGAGAAATCTGCCAGCAACCAAAAAGCAAAGTCGAAAAGGGAGAATGTACCCCTTCAGCTATTTATTTTGTTTTTGTCTTTGTTCTCCCTACACCCCCGTCTCCCCCGCCACACATCCCCCCAGTCTCTCCTCCCAATCTTTTTGAGGACTATCCATTGCTCTTTTCCCATTTCTCAACACATATGTCAGAAGCTTAGGGCACTTGGGTTGGAAAATGGACTTTGTGGGATGATAAAATACTTGAATCTTTTTGGTGTCAGTTCTCTTTGGAGACTACCAGTTCATCTGATTTACAAGGAAGGGAATGTCTATGAAATTTACACTGTGAGTAGTAGCAGCTCTGACTTTTAATTCATCTCCTGGCAGTTCAACTTCAAGTGTTTCATTTTTACTGCTTTCATGTAGAATAACTTGTCTCTTTTCTGATTTCTGAGCTGATTGATATGTTGAAGATGACAGTAAAATTATGTTTTAAAGGAAGGAATGAGAAAATATGTCTGCTAAACTCTGAGACTATAGAAATAAATGAGAGCATCGCTCCACTGTTAGAAGTGAAAGAACTTAAAGCTGGTAAGAGTAACAATAATTAGCATGACCTTTATTAAACAAGAGACTTAATGGCAACTGCACTTGCTTGATATGAAGTATAATTTGCTTTAAAGAAGTAGCATTAAACACAATTTTTGCTGGTGCTTTATTAGTAGGAGGGAAACCAACAGCTTCAAACAGTTAATTTTGGCTAAGAATAAAATCCTTATGAAACCACTCCAAATGCCTCTTTGCTCTAGAAACGAGGCTGGATGAGATGATGATAGCCAGGAATTCAATCCTTCTCCTGGAGGAGAGGACACGAGAAGCCAGGCGGTTCTGAGCATTGACCTGAGGCCAGGCATGGACTTGATTGAGCTTCTAAATAGATTTTACATTAAGTACTAAGCCATTTGTTTTATGGATTATATCCTTTTGGAATAATATGACTCTTTTTTTCCCCTTCCTCCATGAGTGGTTGTGGTTTTGTGGGTTTTTTTTTGTTTGTTTGTTTGTTTGGTTGGTTGGTTGGTTTTTTTAACATGGAATTCACAGATAAAATCCAGTGATAAATGCTCTTATGCTCTAGATAATAAAGTAATGTGTATGTTGTTGCCAGTAAAGCCAGAGCAGTAACAATCATGGCACAATTCAGTATTATGTCTCAGTAAGTTAATGCATAATGAAAGTTTGCCCGAGTTTGGTAAGTTGTCCCTTTGCCTGCCTTGGAGCTTTGCTACCTAAAGGCATCGCTGCAGATGACCCCTGGCTAACCAGAAGACCAGATCTTGAATTCAGCGTTGCTCAGCACAGGCCTGGCCTTACAGTTCCTGTAATGCTACTGTTGCCTTTGTGACTAACTTCTGAAAACTATTCATACCAGAGAAGCTCTTAATTTTTCCTGGGATGATGCAGTCACACGGGAAAATTTGAGTTAGTCTTTAGCACCTTGCTTGTGGGTCTTATTTAGATGTACCCAGAGATGGGGGGGAATGTGCTGCTATTGTCACATCAGTGTATTGAAAACTCCTGGTCCTCACAGTGAGTTCTCCTTTCTATTTAAAGCACTCGTGGCCAAGACAAATCCCTTCCTTTAGTTGTAAAAATTGTGACACTGTGAGAGATAGAAAGGCTGAAGGACTGCTGAAAGATGTATGTTTGGTGCAGTCTCATAGATTCTGACAAAGATGTTATTTCCTTAAATAACACCTAGTTTAAATAGCAACAGTACTGCCATCACCATTCCAGCCAGTTTTATATCTGCTCTTTTATATGGTGGATCTTTGCATCTATGAAGCTGGCTGTTCCTATGACCCCAGTTGCCATATTATCTGAGCCCTACGTTGCTCTGAATGAATATAACCCCACGCTATCCCTCTGGGGTAGGAAGAATGGTTACTGCTATTTTATAGATGAGGCTGAGACCTGGCTACACTGCAGATAAAGATCTGATGTGCTACGTTGTTTAATGTTGTACCATGTTTGTAAGGGTAAGGATAGTTCATGCTGGCAAGCAAGCTCTGTGGGCCCTGGGTAGATGGCATATATTAAAGGCTGTGCGAACTGTGTGTGACAGTCTGTCAGCTGCCATCACTACTACAGTTACGTAGGGGAGTTTGAGTAAGCAGGCACTGACCTCCACTGCTGTTCGGGTATATCCAAAGTGACGTGTCCAAGGTCATAAAGAGAGCCAGTGCCAGGGAAGTAAACTGGGCTGGGGAATTAGGAATAAAATCTCTGAACCACGCTCGGAAAAGCACAGTTTTCGCTCTGGGAGAATTATTAAATGTTGTGCTAGCATCAGAAGCTGAATCTGTAGGAAGCCCTCATAGCAGCAGTAAGCTACTGAAGCCTGTTGCCACAGAATTGGGGTTGGTGTACCTGAGGATGAATTTGCAGCAGTGGCTGGATTTTGTTCTTGCTAGTGCTGTGTCAAAAAATGGTGTTTAAAACAAAAAACAATGAAAATCTCGCTTCGATAAAATCACAGTGATTAAACTAAGCAGAATTTAATCCTACATACAGTTCATGGGCAGCCAGTCTTGGGTTGCACTGCTCAGGAGCACCATTACTGCTGGGGAAGAGCACTTGCCTGTCTGGCTGCTGGATGGGGTCCTTACATACCCTAAGGGAGGGAAGTGATGACTGCAGAAATAGATGTGCAACAATTACAGAATGGTGGTTAGGTAATTTAGAGTGAACAAACGCTTTAAAATTAAGCACAGACAGCACAAAGGTGCTTTACAAAATGCTGCTCTGGTTCTAAGTGTGTGGACATTAGACCTCCCACAAATACAGCTGAATTTAGCCATTGAGCTAATTTCCAAGGCTTTCATGGTGATAGCTGGAGTAAGTGATGATCCCGTCTCCTTTACTGCAGAGCATTTTGTATGGGACGTGATATTTCCTGTTCAGAGTACAAAGCAACACCTTGCTTGGAGAAAAATGTTTAGTCTGTGTGAGAATTCCTCTATGTGTGCATGCATGTGATTTATTTATAATAGATAATTCCTGTTATCCAGATGATTTCTCCTGGCTTCCTTTCAACCAGAGCCAGGGCAGTCTTTGACAGTTATGTAAGGTCTAGTAAGTGTGGTGCATAAGCAGCAGCAGCCTTTAATTTTCATCCCTGTTGGAAAATGAGATGAGCTGTTCCACTTACCCCATGAAATAATAGGGTTGTGTTTGGAAAGGCTGCTGCCCAGCTGGGAGGACAAAGCACTGCACACCCTGTGAAGGTGACAGCTTGATGGAAGTCGTGGTGCTTGAGCAGAACCATTTGCCAAAGGCACACGGATATGCAGGTCCCAGAAAGGAGAGAACTGCATTTTCAAATTAGCTTTCTGGGAGGAAATTTTGTGTTATTCTGGCTTTGTCCTCATCTTCAAAGGGGAAATGGCCAGGAATTTCAGGATATCCCCAGGAAAGGGGCAGTTTCCAGGTTACAGGAGGTAGTTGTGCACCCAGTCCTACATGGGTGTTTTCTGGGTGAGTTTGGTTTACAGCTTATTATCTATTATTTCAAGCATATGTTTACTAAAACTGTGTATTTCTAAGAACTGAGCAAACTATAAAGCTGACTTTAAAGGCCCTCTGAAAATTAAGACTGAAAATGAGTTTCTAAATTGAGATTATGAAACCCATTTCTGCATTCCCTCAGGGATAATACAGTTGCATAATACTGTGGCTATAAAAACCTCCAACAAACAGATATGCTAAATTTATCTTTAAATTTTAGCTGAGGCCTTTTTCCTTAGCATCCTAGAGTTTGTATTGACATTTGTACGTCTGTAAAAGCAAATGGAAATGCTAGCACTAGTTTTATTCATCCTTTCCATAGCAATATAAGAGACAGACCATACCGGAGAAACACTTTGGAGTGGGTCAAATTGGAGGGCAGGGTGTAAGGGTGGAGAACTTGCCTAGTACGTTCTTTGTCATGATGGTCCCAAAGTGCTGCACCAATAGTCCATGTTCCCCTTCCCTCAGATGAGTGATTTGAGCTGAGAGTAAAGGTCTATGTAGCCCTAAACCTGCTGCTTTGTCTTTGCACAGACATGATTTACATGGATATGGTCATATCTTGTTTCTTAAGTAATTATAGTGCTTGTGAATTGTACAGTGCATTCTGGAAAATAACAAGGAAGCCAAATATTAATACTGGTTCTTATTTTTTATAGCATTTATTACTATGTATAATTTGCAAAGGGTTGTAAAAGGAAGGCCTGCATCCCTTTTCAAGGGGAGGACAGAGGTGAGAAGTTAGTGATATGGACCGTGGCTGTTAGTGGGGCCTTCAACTGGCAACCACAGTTACCTTGTTTTTAAACCATTTATCATCCTTGCCCAGAAAATGCATACAGAAAGGCCATACCATAACAAATATGACATAAAATTCCCCCAAAATTTCAATAGGCTATTTGTATATGTGCAGAATCTGAAAGAAGGCAGATTTTTAGGAGACTGTAAAATATCTAGTGTGCGGAGCACATCACATATCCCTAAACTATTATGACAAAGCAAAGCAAGCGTTCACTAAATGGCTGTGAGGCATGGCCCTTTTCGTGTTTTCTTGAGCTGCATCAAGCTGTTGTTGAGACTTTACCAGGGAGGAGAATGAGTATGGATGTTACAGCTATACTTTTTAATAAGTCTGTTCTATGTCAAAGCTTGAATCATAGAATCATAGAATCATTTAGGTTGGAAGAGACCCTTGGGATCAAGTCCAACCATCAGCCCTACTCTACAAGTTCTCCCCTACACTAGATCCCTCAACACCACATCTAATCTGCTCTTAAACACAGTCAGGGAGGGTGACTCCACCACCTCCCTGGGCAGCCCATTCCACTGACTGACCACTCTCTCCGTGAAAAATTTTTTCCTAATATCCAGCCTAACCCTACCCTGCTGCAGCTTGCAGCCATTCCCTCTTGTCCTGTCGCTCATTGCCCGTGAGAAGAGACCAGCACCAATATCTCTACAGTGCCCTTTCAAGCAGTTGTAGAGAGTGATGAGGTCTCCCCTCAGCCTCCTCTTCCTCAGACTAAACAACCCCAACTCCCTCAATCGATCCTCATAAGCCTTGTTCTCCAGGCCTCTCACCAGCTTTGTTGCCCTCCTCTGTACTCGCTCCAGCACCTCGATATCTCTCTTGTGCTGAGGTGCCCAGAACTGGACACAATACTCAAGGTGTGGCCTCACCAGTGCTGAGTACAGGGGGACAATCACCTCCCTACTTCTGCTGGTCACACTATTCTTTATGCAAGCCAGGATGCCATTGGCCTTCTTGGCCTTCTTGAACTCCACAGTGTGGTTGCTCAGGTTGAGAGGTCTTTCTCTTCTCCCCACTCCTGACTCCCAAGTCGAGTTTTTATGCAAGAGGGGAGGAGGAAAAGAAGAATATTTAATCTGCCGTTGGCAAATCATGTTATATTTAAAATATGTATGTACCCAAACAGCCAAGCCTGAGAGGCTGTGCAGTCTGCAAGCAGAACTGGTTCAGCACATGGATAAGCACGCCAAGGCTGCTTCCACGGCTTTATTGGACCCCAGAGCCTCCTTCATCTCCCTCTCTCCTCCATTGGATTCTGTAGTCTCCATCACCTCTGCAGAGGCATACTGCCCGAAATGCACATAAAGCATGTGCGTTTTAATACAATATGCTGTTACCAGACTCCGTTGCTGCAGTTTAAACATGGATTTGCTGTAACTTTCTCTTGCTGTTATGTTGTTTCCTGCTATCTTGACTCCTTTCCCCTTCCATCCACTTGTTTCAAGCCAAAGATGATTGCAAAGGTGTTTGTCCTTTGTCTCCTGTAATAGTTTCTTTATGCTTTATCTCCTAAAAAAGTCATGAGAAAGACCCCAACTTATAACTATGTGGGTTTGGCACTTGATGTCCCCTGCACTTGAAGAAGGAATTAGGAAAGGGGTCCTGTCTTTTTTTTCCTTTTTGAAGGGAAGGTGGGGAGAGTGAGGAGCAGGATCTCTGTGTTACCATTTTGACTGCATGCTATTGCAGTAAATCTTAATGAAGATAGGAAGTAGTTCAGTTTTCCAGCCTTGCCCTAGGGTTGTCCCCTGCATTGCCAGCCTGGAACATCCCTGTTTGGCTGGTTGGTGGAAGGTAGCAGCTTCCTGTGGAGTCCTGTTCTGTCCAGCCTGAGGAGAGAAAGCAGTATTCCTCCTTCCTTCTGTCCTAAAATTGATCATTTCTACATAGATAGAAAAATAATAACAGTAATAGACTTCTCCAGGGGTGATTGCTTCATTTGTAATTATAATTAGAAACACTAATATGTTTATTCTGTCCGATAATATATGGAAAGACCTCTTTGATTATTTTTTTCTTCGTAAGTCTATACACTGTTAGAACTGTAAAACTAGCATGCTCTGTGTTGTCTCCCTTTGCACCATTCTAGTGGTTTTGACACAGCCAGCTACCCTTTAAAATGCAGCTTAATCCACTTCCATTGTCAATGAATACCATTACCCCTCTTTTGTCCAAAGCCTATTGTCCTGTTAGTCTAAGTCTTGTTGGTTTTTCAATTATGGAGAGAAGCCAGTGGTCAGTATCTCCTTTGTAAATAAACAAAAGTGCATAAAAACCCCAAAGCTGTCTTTTACTGAAGTAAAACAAGAAGCTGTTTCTGCAAACATGGACCTGGATTTCCAAAGAAAGTACTGGATAACATCAAAACTGCTGACAAGCAATACATCTCAGTTTGGCAGGCTGTGCCAAACTCCTACTGCAGAGCTGCGCCTTTGTGCTGTTGGGCACCCTGTCTCCAGCAGCCCTGTGTAGCCCCTGCAGACCTGTGAGTGAAGGAACAAGTTTCTGGTGGGCCCATCCCTCCTTGTGGCCACCACCAGCTTCTTAGTTTTAAGAACACTCAGGTAGCTTTCCACCAGTCAATGCCCATATTCAGCTACCTGATGTCTGCTTGAGGTTCAGCTGGACTGGTCCCTGTGGGGGAGGAATAGAGCCTGGATCACTGAGCTAAGTAATGACCAGTCCTGCTGAGGATTCTCAGGGTAGCCCTCAAGGAGGTGTAGTTGGCTGCCTACCTCCCCATCAGCAGACTGGCAGGAGTGGGTGCTCACCATCATTAACACATATTTGAGTTTGCTTCGGGGCAAGTAAAAGGGTGCAGTCTTTGTGCTTTAGAAGAAAACTGACTGCTGTATTTGGATTGTGTTCTTGTGTTCTCCTTCTGCTGTCTTTGCATGTCTGTATTTTCCTGGCCCTGCACATCCTACAGTTTGTGTAGTTTTGCTCTCAGGCTTCTTATCAGTAAGAACTGACCATAATGTGCATAAGGGTTTAGGCTAACAGTAGCCTATTTTGGTATTGAATTCTTCATCTGAGTCCCACCTCAGACCTTGAACCTGCCAGAGCATGCAGCTACTTCTCACCTAGGCCAGTACACCCCAGAGCTGCATGTTTGGCAATAATAGGTCTCTGTTATTATTGGCTCGCAGTGATAGGAACTCCCCTCTGTCGTGGAAATCTGGTAGATGTCCTGCAGCTCACAGTCATGCTGCTGGTGTGTTTTGTTTGTTTTAAGCAGTTATAAATCTTTGTTCCACTAATAAGTGTATTTGCTTGGAATATAAAGTCTTTCATAGTCTAATTTTCTTTCATTCTGCATACCAGGAAAAAAAAAAATAAAGTTTTATCAAGTAAGTACTATAGCCTGACTTAAAATTCAGCATTTTTCTGCAACTAAGGTTTCCCTGTACATGAGTCCATCACAATATCCCAACTAGCTATTGATATGTATCATCCAGGATTCACCATTTCTCCTTTGAGAATTTTGATTTGGCAAGAACAAGAAATACCATGTACAGAAGTGTCTGCTGCAGTTACTTTTAATGACACCTCTCAGCTTTTGGCACCCCTACCACATCCTGTTTGTGTCTTTAATATGTGTAGATATGGGCTCGTGTACCAGAAGTATGACTAGGCATGCAAAGCATCCATTATGAGCAGTTTTATTTTCTCTGTTCATGCTACTCTCTCTGAGTATGCCATGCGCTAGTTAAGCTATCATAGTTCCTACTGCCAGGAAATTTTTTCTTTTATTCTCTTATCCTCTTTACATAAATGCAGCAATTGTCCACATCTCTTTGTCTGTGCTTACATTAAAGTAAGCTCTTTACTGATACTGCATAGTATCAGTTCTGCTGGGCCTGATTCTGGGGTATGTCAGAGAGACTCTAATCTTACATGTATTTTACTGCAAATTGAGAGTAATTAGCCTCTCGAGTTAAAGAAAAAAAAAAAGCTATTTAGAATATTGGGGGCAACTGTACATTTAAAATAAGGTTATGGATAGGCCTTTTAGATCCTGGACTGAATTCCTACCTGAACCTTGCACTAAGTGTCATGCTAAACGAATTCAGTATTGCTTCTTTACTTGGCTTTTCTAAAGAGAAGTTGAACGGTCAGGTGGCCCTGTTATTTCTTTCCCAAAATATATGCTCAAACTATGCCTTCCATTTTTTCAAGAAAGGTAGCTCTCCTCAGTTGTGTGTAACTTCTATTATTTAGAAACTGAAATGGTCTATGCTACATCTAGGCTCTGCTAAAAGAACTTCCAAGTTAAGAATTAAAAATGTAGGAAATGGCAGGTTTATGGTTAATTCAGCTGCCTTTATACCTATGTTGAGATGACCTCTCTAGTTACTGGATTGTGCAATGATTCTTTAAAGCCTTTTCACCACATATAATTATTTTATGATTTGTCTCCTCTGATATGAGAGTGTGCATTTACTTGCTGTGAAGTGATGCAGTAGGCAGGTGAAGTGTAGGAAAAGATCTCTATTAAGCATGACAGTTGGCTGTGTGCTGAGGCACACGCTCATGCCCATGCATTGCAGAGTGAGCATTTTCTGCTGAAATATAACCTACCCCACCCCTCCCAAATGTTTTTTTGGTCATCACAGTATGTGGTGTGCACTAGATCAGTAGTCAGTAAGTGTTAATACTATTACCCTACTGATGTAAGCTTTGAAAGAATTTCAAGCAAGATGGCCTCACTTAGTTCTGTATTTTTCATTTCTATTGGCAATTTTAAGAAATATCTACTATATCTCAAGGAACTATGTTAACTGAAGGTTAAAGGTTACTACACCAGGCACTCCAAATGTAGGAAATGGCAGAATGAGTTCTTCCTGTTCACCCTGACCTTTCCAGGCTGTGTATCTCTTTCCAAAGGGTAAGTCGTCAAATCATATGCAGAGATCTGCTCATAGTCAGTAATCTGTGACTCCAGTACAGTTTAATAACTTGCTCACTCCCACCCCCCTTCCTGTAGGAAGTGAAAAAATATTTCTCAGGGCTCAGAGCAATGAACAAAATTAATCCAATAATTGTGGTAACTTATGAGTTGACGATTGATAGCAGAAGACATAATTATTCTTTTTCAACCTTACTTAACTCAGTGTGATCAAATATGATTATATGTTAAGTTGCATTATTGTTATATGAATCATATGCTGATCACAATTCATCAACCTGATGGAACCATGATCCTCAGTGGCATTGCGTTAGGAATTAGATCAGCTTCTTATCTTGTTTATAAAAGGCCTTAATCCTACAAGCACTTGTGAATATGTTAAAATTTATTGGCAGAATAAGTCCATGTCTGAGCATTGTAGCAACCTGAGATGAGAGGATTTCAGTCTGCAGAGGTATCTGTCTTTGCTGGTTTCATCCTGGGTGATGTTTATATTTATTGTCTTTGTACTTCTGTTTGGTTTCAATCCAACCTTTTTTCAACCTAAACTGCCTTCAGACAGGTGATACAACCTTTGCTCGCCAACACAGGAGAGGTTGTAAATTAATTCATAGGCTTAATTTTTACATTAGGCTCTGGTCTAGGTACTTTCATAGGGCATCCTTAACATCAATAGATAATGGAGTCCAGGTTGTAGGAATCATAGCTGTTCTTGCACAACCCCTGTACAATCCAGCGTATGCATCACTACTGCTTACCCTTAATCATCTGCTTGATATCAGACCAACCTACTGATTTATATGCAGTATATATTGGTGCATGTGCGCATACTTACATACCTGTATGTTTTCCTGTTAGATGGCTGCCCCCTTTAATCAATATTTGATTCACACCATCAAAATGAGCCTAGAAAATGTAGTGCCACAGTGTCTAGTTACCTTTTGATGTAAATGCAATAAAAACCACAGTAGTAGAAGTGGCTCTAATTTGTTTTTGTAAGATCTATCTTAAAAAAGCTGGTGGGAGGAAACCAAACTAAAAGCTGTCCTGGGCATAGGGCTTAAACTTGAAGAGCATCCCTCAGCCCCATAAAAAGTGACAAATGCACAAATCTGTCAGAATCCTCCCCATTGCCCTTAGACCAGAAACTGCAGTCCTGTAAGGAAAACTGCCAAGCACAGGTAGTCTAGTTTTTGAGGCAGAAGTAAAAGTCCAAGAAGAGTGCTGTGGGAAGCCAGAGGAGTCACACCTAGAAAGGGAATATGGGGGGATGTAGCGTTGGATGAGAAGAGAGCTGTGAGAGAGATGCCTGAGAGGAGGGAAAGGAAGTGAGCAAACTGGTGTGAGAATCTGACAGAAAAATGTGGTGGGTGAGCCCTCAAGGATAACATGAGTGCTAGGATAGAGGCAAGAAGATGACTCACTTCTGCAGTCATCCAGGCTACAGTATCTGCTCTCAGCCTCAAATCTAATGGCAGCACCCACAGAATCTCCCCTGAAATACCTGGTAGTGTTATTGTGTCCTGCACAGCTCAGGCATCTCTGATTCAGTGGCTGGCTGGACTGCAAAACACTTCCTGGAGTAGAATAGATAAGTTCATGCTCTATATACTCAACTATACTTTCCCTTGCGGAAAAGCAAGTAGGTGCATTTTGACAACCAGCTCTGTGGTTGTGCTGATTGGCCTCCTTTCCCTTTATCCCATGGAGAGGTTTTGTGTGCTATTGTGTTTAAAAAAATCTACTTTGTTTACTGTCAACTGGAGGCCCTGCTGTTTTTCTGAAGTGCTATTCTAGATACTATTTTATTTGCTAATTAATTGCTTTGGTTGTATGTACATGCTAGTGTGCAAGTCACTCAAAAAGAAGGAAGGGTTGAGCTGTTATATTTAAAGGCATTAGTATAGCGTCAAATGCTCTCATAATCCCATTAAAAGCTAATTGCCCAATTGTATGTAGATTGCTGCAGTATGCAATCCTCCACGGCAGCCCAGCAATGATGGAAGTTTGAGTCCTCTTCTCAGCCTCAGGATTTTCTGCTCCCGGCCATGTCGCTGTGCATGTGCTTCCAGGTGCTGCTAAACCAGCAATGTCTCAATCCTGTTCCTGATTCAAAAGAAGAGTAAATCCTCACCCTTTTTCTTCCAGATACCATGCAAAGCAAACCCCAGCATGATAACATTGATGTTTTTCCCACAGTGACATACAGATGCATTGTATGGTGCGCAGTCTGGTCTCTAGCCTTCCTGCTGCAGGTTGAGGTGCGAGTAATCTCCTTTTGCCACATGGTAGTTTTGGGCAGAAGTCAATGAGAAGGTAGAGCTGAAGCAATATCTTCAGGATGAGTCTAGATACACAGGGCAGTTGGGTCAACTGGTGTCTGAGGAATGAGTTTGTGAAGCCTGCATGTGACTCAGGCCACCAGCTCTTCCTCCTAAGTAACAGTTTGAATCAGGGTGTTCCAGAACATGGGTCATTCCAACTTGACTTTTTTAAAGATCTGGTCATGAAGGCATAGTGAGTGTTGAGAGATGGTAACCTCTGTAGAGGAAGTAGAGGTAAGTTCTGTTTCCCAGGATGACACCAGCCATCAACACCCTTTGGTGACCGAGTCCCTTAAGAAGGAAGTAAAGTCTTTTCTTGCCCAGGCATGACCATGATGTGTCTGAGTAGTGTGAATGCATGAAAGACAAGCTCACACTCAATCCTAGGAACCTACTTCAAAGAGTATAAATGCTTGCAGATCTAGGCCAAAATTTTGAACCAGGATTTTTAGTAGCACAGACAGGGTGTTTCCCAACATCTCCAACCCATACATAGACAGCCCTCTCTATTTGGTCTCCCTGAAAGCTTCTTAAGTGTAGTTGCAACAGCAAAGGGTAAGAGCCTGGAATCTGTAGTTTTGTTTGGCTGTGTGCACACATGGGTTGCAGCTATAGCATGTGTGCTTGTGTATTAGGAGTAAAATGCTGTGTTTATCAGTGTGTTTCTCTAAATTCCCTGGTTCCTGTCTCACACCCTGGGAACAGAAGGTGAGCTTGGGGTTTCAGGGTTGATTTTTACATACCCTATAGAGCAGCTGTAGATCTGGTGCTACGAAGGAAACTTATCTACTCTGTGATGCAAATGTATCTCATTTTTGATTTGGAAAGAGTACTTCCAGGAGTTTCTAAGTTTATGTAAATACCTATTGTGCTGGCAGGGGGACCTAGTTTAGCTGTTTGTGGAGCTGAAAAAGTTTTTGATGTTGGCATCCGTACTATAAAAATGGGTGACCAAGCTGCTCTCTGCTGATGACTTGATCTCTTTAACTGATGATATCTGGATAAAGAACATGATTTCCTCTAACAACATACTTTCATTAAGATAGCACTTCTCTTCCTGTTCTTAGCACTTAGAATCATAGTATTGTCTAGGTTGGGAGGGAACTTCATTGAGATCATTTAGTCCAACCATCAACCTAATTCCCATAAAAAACAACAACCCATTATTAAACCAGATCACTAAGCACTATGCCAACCTGTCTTTTAAATACCTCCAGGGATGGTGCCTCAACCACTTCCCTGGGCAGCCCATTCCAATGCTTTCCAATGCATTTCCAATCCTATCAGTGTAAAATTTTTTCCTAATATTGAGTCTAAACCTCCCCTGGTGCAACTTGAGGCCATTTCCTCATGTCCTATTGCCTGTGACTTGGGAGAAGAGACCGACCCCTGTCTCTTTACAACCTCCTTTCAGGTAGTTGTAGAGCAATAAGGTCTCCCCTCAGCCTCCTCTTCTCCAGACTGAACAACCCTAGCTCCCTCAGCCTCTCCTTCTAAGTCTTACTCTCCAGACCTTTCACTACCTTTGTTGCCCTTGATCTGTGATAAAAATGTAGGGCTCCCATCTACTATATTTCATGTGAAATAATACAAGAAATAACACTGTGTTATAATGGAAAAGTAAAAAGATATTTTCATCTGAGAATTCTGATCTACTGCCTTTTCTTTTAGGCAGCAGGGTACACTACCGTTCCTTATGAACTATCTAAAGGAGGACCACCATGTTGATTATATTGTCATCTGTTAACACAAGACACCTCCAAATATATCGCTGCAGTAAAAGACAGCAAGAAATATTTTTACAAATATATTAACAGTAAGAGAAGAACCAGGGAGAATTTCTACTCTTTACTTGATGCAGCAGGGATTGTAATCACTGAGGATAAGGAAAAGACTGAGGTTCTCAGTGCCTTCTTTACATCTATCTTTAATAGTCAATTCAGTTATCCTCAGGATACTTTACACCCTGACCCAGAAGTCACCCGTGATTCAGGTGGTAGACACAGTTAGAGACCTGCTCCTCCATCTTAACTGTCACAAGCCCATGGGACCAGACAGGCTCCACCTTAGGGTGATGAGGGAGCTGGCGGAGGTGATTGCCAAGCTGCTTTTCACCATCTGTTAGTGTTCCTGGTTATCTGGAGAGGTTCCAGAGGATTGGAGGCTTGCCTATGTGACTCCCATCTATGAGAAGGACCGTAAGGAGGATCCAGTGAATTACAGACCTGTCAGCCTGACCTCAGCACCAGGGAAAGTTCTGGAGCAAATCATCTTGAGTGAGATCACACTGCATGTGCATGGCATCCAGGGGATCAGGCCCAGCCAGCATGGGTTCATGAAAGGCAGGTTGTGCTTGTCCAACCTAATCTCCTTCTGTGATTGTGTGCCCAGACTGGTAGATGAGGGAGAGGCTGTTGATGTAGTCTACCTAAGCTTCAGCAAAGCCTTTGTCATGGTCTCCCACAGTATTCTTCTGGGGAAACTGGGTGCCCGTGGCCTGGACAGAGAAGAGTTTTCTGGGTAAAGAACTGGCTGGAGGGCCATGCCAAGTGGGTAGTGGTTAATGGGGTTAAGTCCAGCCGGCGTTTCGTTACAAGTGGTGTCCCCCAGGGGTCGGTACTGGGGTCTATCTTGTTTAATATCTTTATTGATGACCTAGATGAGGGGATTGAGTATACCTTCAGTAAGTTTGCAGATGACACAAAGTTGGGAGGTAGTATCAATCTGCCTGAGAGTAAGGAGATTTGGATAGGCTGTATTGCTGGGCTGAGGTGAATGGGATGATATTCAACAGGGCCAAGTGCTGGGTCCTGCACTCGGGCCACAATAACCCCATGCAACACTATAGCCTTTGGGCAGGGTGGCTAGAAGACTGTGAAGAAGAAAAGGACCTGGGAGTGTTGGTTGATGCTCAGCTGAACATGAGCCAACAGTGTGACTGGGTGGCCAAGAAGGCCAATGGCATCCTGTCCTGCATCAGGAATAGTGTAGCCAGCAGGAGCAGGGAGGTGATCATCCCCCTGTACTCAGCTCTGGTGAGGCCGCACCTCGAGTACTGTGTTCAATTTTGCGTCCCTCACTACAAGAAAGACATCGAGGCTCTGAACCATGTCCAGAGAAGGGCAACAAAACTGGTCTGGAGCACAAGTCCTGTGAGGAATAGCTGAGGGAGCTGGGATTGTTTAGTCTGGAGGAGGTTCAGGGGAGACCTCATCACACTCTACAACTTCCTGAAGGGAGGTTCTGAAGATGAGGGGGTCGGCCTATTCATCCAGATAACTAATGACAGGACTCGAGGGAATGGCCACAAGTCCACAAGTTGCGCCAGGAGAGATTCTGATTAGATGTCAGGAAAAACTTTTTCTCCCCAGGAGTGATCAGGCACTGGAATGGCCTGCCCAGGGAGGTGGTGAAGTCACCATCCCTGGTGGTGTTCAAGAAGTGTCTGGACAAGGTGCTACAAGGCATGATTTAGTATCTTAGTGGGTAGTATTGGTGACAGGAGGACTGTTGGACTAGATGATCTTGGGGGTCCTTTCCAACCTGGTGTTTCCATGATTCTAAGATCTCCTTGCAATGCAAACTGCAGCATTAGGAGCTTGGGCAGGAGTCTGTGGGATGAGGCTGCAGCTGAACTTCCATAGGAACCTGCTGTGACTGGGTTGGTTTTTTTTTTATTTTTGTGGGCACTTAAAAGATGGGAAATGTCCTTTCTGTTTATCAGTGTTTTTATGACATTATTGAAATAACTTTCATCATGCTGGCACCTTGGCTAGACCAGTTATAGACCAGTATGTTTCATACCAGGCTGTACAAGAAGCACACAGGAGAAAGTCTGCAAATCTTTGCTTTTTCAAAAACCTTGGTTGCATATATCCTAAGCTTCCATTAAAACTATTGCATCAGAGACCAAAATTGGCACATTCATTTATTCTATATATAATACAGTTATTTGTTTTAAGACTAGCTTTCTTTCACTTTGAATCCTGTTGCAGTTTTAATTTGTAGTCATCAGAAAGGCAAATGACACCGTAACTCTCGAGTCTGCAAATGGTAATGCATGTGTCCAGTTTGGTTTTACCAGACTTGTCACGAGTATGGAATACCTTCCCAATGAATGCTTGATTTTGGGGAGTGTTTCTTCAGTTTCTACTGTTCCTGTTCCAGTTATCTTCTTAAACAAATAATTGGGCTTAACTGGCTTTTATTTAACACAGACTTGCATCAACCAGCCCTTCTGTAAGGACGAGGGACAGTCAGCAGATAAGGAAAATCTAACTCAGTGTGTACCATGTTATGTAAATAGCAAATTTGTGGAGTTGCCTGAAGTAAGATTGTTTGTACCTAATTGGCTAATATCTAATGTGTGTATTCCAGAAAGATCTGACCTCAAATGTATTGAGGTCGATGGAGGGACCTCTGTGCATTTTTTCAAGTCTGATCCAGACGCCAGTGATGCTGAACTCAGATTCCCAGCAGCAAGCACTGACAGTTTTATGCTTTCATCCTCCTCTGACTGTTCACCATTTAGTTTAGCAATGCAATTTAGCCAGTGTGGGGGATAAGAAAAAGCAAGTGTAAAAGCAGGATTTGTGCAGTTTCTACATGTAATGGCAAAAATTAATTCTAAATTTGCTTATACGTTTCTGACCCTTCCCACTTTCCAAACATTTTGGCATTCTCCGGTCAAAGAGCAAAACTCACCCAGTAACAGGTTAAGCAATTGCAACACAAATGAAGCCATCCTAGTCCTGCAAATTAAATTCTCGTAGCATACAGTTCACAAGTATCCATACTCCAAGATGTGCCTGAGTTGAGAACAATTTGATAAATGAATTCAAATAAATACATTACAGTTTCTGGTTGCGGTTATTATGTGATTAAGAGAAAAAAAAAAAGACACTTATTGTTGAATTTTTTTTTTTTTATTGTTCAGGCAAAATTTACAGTCTTTGTGACAATTTTCTGTTTGTTTTTTTTTTATTCTACTGTGCATAGAAGACAACAGCAGTTTGCATTCAGTTACTGTCCTTTAAGTGAAATATAATGATTAGAAATATGGGGGTTATGTATGTATATGAGTGCTTCTTATGTGTATTTACATACATACAGTTGTTTGTTTTCCTATAACCTTTGAGAGGAGATACTTTCTGCTGCTGTTTTCTTTTTACCCCAAGGACAGTAGCACTGATATTTTCACATACCACTCTGCATTGTACACTTTTATCTTTCTATTTTGTGTGGATAGCTCAAACTTTTTAAAACCTTGCACAGATTCTATTAATGTAGGGGGAAAAAAGATAAAGAGTAAGAGTCTATTTAAAAAAAAAATAAAATTACTTAGGTGAAAAGAATATAGGCTAACAACTTAACGTGCACTGTTTGTTGCACATAGCACTTTATCAAAGCTAACAATCAGGCCAGCTCAGTCAGGCTACTGGAAAAATTGCGTAATTTGTTATTGTTTCAACCTGATTGGCATTTTCAGTTACCAGGAAAAAAGTACTTCTTTAGATTGGGGATGCAAAAAAAGGGCATAAGTAACAAAAAGAGCTGAACATAAGTGGACTAGCATGGGTTGATGGATGTCCTATATTAGCAGATTTAACAATTTATTTTATTTTGTTAGACTTCTACTATGGTGTACGCATAGTTAATGGCACACATAGCCTAAGACAAATCAGTTTGCATGGTTCAATTGGTCTGATTTTGAAATGTTGGCTTCCTCCTGCAATATTCATGTTCAGCTTACAGATCAACAAATACGTAAGTAAAAGGGATGTGTAGGAATTCACAGTGGTTACTGTTCTTGCTGATAATTGTCAAGATATCCTTTCCCATTTTGTCACTTGTTTTCCTGTTGTGAATGGTAGGAAAGTAGCTGAGGTATCCAGGATAGCACTGCACAAGAGCAGGAGGAAGAGGAATGTTATCTTTTGAAACAGTAAGCACTGCTAAGGAGTGATTTCAGCAGCAAAATGTGGGTTTGTCAGGCTCATGGACCAGGTATTTCTACTTGGTTATTAGGTTGTGAACTGGTAGCATGGGTTAGTGCTGACGTTTTTTTAAAACATTCATCACAGTCTGAAGGATAACACGGGCATGCTACTAAATGTACATCCAGATACTAACATCGTATGTAACTGTTATTTAACATATTATAGAATCGTTAAATGGTTTGGGTTGGAAGGGACCTTAAAGGTCATGTACTGTTAACCCCCTTGCCATGGGCAGGTACTCCTTCCACTAGACCAGGTTACTGTTACTCAAATATGTATTGTGGTAGTTGATATAGGTTGGTCAGGGGGTGCCAACACAGGTAGACCAAAGTTGGTACTACAGATTGATTCATGTCAAATAGTCTGATCAGAGAGACAAAGCCGGGGTAGCATGTGGTATCAGCTTTGGTGTAACGTATGTCAGTGTCCCCGTACATGCCTCTCTAACCCTTCTTTGGTTACACAAAAAAACCCAAACCATTACACTAGCCCTATTTTTTTCTCTGATATAATCACTAGGATAACAAGTGTGAATGGTTGTTTATTAGTAATTGTTTTTTGGAAAAGCTCCTTGCCGATGTCATGCTGTTTCACTGTTCTATTATGAGTTGTTAGTCAGTTTTGACTCACAGTTTTGTAAGCCTGCTCATGCTGATATACTGTGAAGCACTTCTGGAAATAAAAGTGACTCATACTCAGTTGAGTAGGTCCCAGTGAAGCTATGAAAGGAGGATGAATTTATCTGCAATATTTTTAAAGTGCTGTGAGTTTCTTTCAATTTAAGGAAAAGACCTGTACCCTGTAACACATCCCACGTTCTTCCTAGCAAAGCTTCTTCAGCTTTTATGCAGTTGCTTCTAGGGAGGTAGGAATGTCACATCCTAGCCTCTGTATCACTAGACCATCTCCTCTGCATCATGTCAGGATATTGTAGGAGGGGTTTATGAAGAAATCCTGTATTTTGAAAGATGTACTCGAGCTGGACTGCTCGAACAGATTTAATTGACTTGACAGCCTGACTTCAGAAAGCTTTCCCACAGCTTTCCAGG
>VZTM01002090.1:2103-25639 GCA_013400555.1 Jacana jacana
TGGTTTTGTAATTTTGTGTTACATGCATGTTCTGTTTAAATTTGTGGCTAAAAAAATTCCAGTTTTGCTGTTAATTCTGCTAAATGTTACTAATCATCTTACTGGAGTAAAGAACTACAGATATAGGTATAGAGATCCACATCTTGTCCTTTTTCCTGTTTCCTCTCTCCAGCTCATTTTCTAATCCAGTTAAGGTAATGATCATGTTATTCATAAATTACATTAATGTAGAGATATTTGCATCTAGAGTTACATTCCAAGTTTCTGTGTTATCTGCAAAATTACTTTTTACTCTGTTTTTTACCACTGCCTACCTGAGGAGTTTGAATACTGGATGGTTGTGTACATTGGTGTATCATAAAAGGAGAGGAGGAACTGCTTGCCATGCAACAGTAGTTCAGCAGAAAGCAAACCAATTCCAGCTGTATTCCAGCTGTATTAAGCAGACAGTCTATTAGAGTCTTCTGCTATGTATCCCAGCTAGTTCTGTGCCCCTCTGGCCACTCTAGATAACCCAGTGATACATGTTGTGGGTTGTGTTTTTTTTAAATAGAAGAGATTCTGTGAAACATACCATCTCTTCTACAAACCCTGAGAATTTTCTGAATCGAACTGCAGATGCTCTTACAACTTGACTGCCTTACTTGGTTTTGTTTAATTACTTACAGTAATTTCTTAACATAAAATTATATTTATTTGACCCTTTCCAGGGGGAAATGGGATTTGCTGGTTTTCCTGGACAACCTGGCTATCCAGGCATGCAGGTAAAAAAGTCATCAAACACACATGTCTGTGTACAAGCACACACACTCCCCTATAGAAATGCTCACGATTCCTTCCAAATGTGCCTGCTTATCAGACCACTTCCTTTTCTACAGTCATAACTGCTTTTAAGATTTAGAGTTTTCATGATAGCCATAGTTCCCAAATGTAGTGGTAGTAAATAACAGCATAAGTCAACGTTCCTGTTTGGTGTGTGAGAGCAGAAATTCCATTTTCCATACCACAGGAATCAGTTAATCCCAATTGCCAATAGTTAAACTATACCAGTGTAGCTGTCTAATCCATGAATTGTAGTATCTGCAAGTTATTCATGGTTGACCTGTGTTTCCCAGAGACATCTGCTCAGTCAAGGAACCTGCTATTTAGGTACCAGTACAATCCTATAAACTCTGGTCCATGAGCTAGTATGATGATTGGCATCAAATGAGGTGGCAAAATTTGATTCAGATGGGCTTGTTTGCACGACTTAGCAAAGTCTCTTTGTATGTGTCCAACCTGTTCACATAAGCAGCTTTTCCAAGAATGGAAATTGGATCCTTCACACCAGCTTTGATTAAACATTTATTTTTTTTTTGCTCATTGCTGGTGCTAGCTGGTTGCGTTTGTTTTAGAATACATGCTGTTTCCCAATAGGGATTAGAAGTAAGTGTCACCTCCGGGTAGTTAAGCAGTAGAAGAGGAGAATATTCCTCTGAAAAGCATGGAAGAGATGCTTAATGCTATTTCAGAAGACCCAGTTTAGTGATATTTCAGAAGATAAATTCATGGAACCAATGATCATATTGTAGTTCTGACTAACAACAAAAGCTTGAATGAAAG
This sequence comes from Jacana jacana, assembly GCA_013400555.1. Taxonomy (NCBI): domain Eukaryota; kingdom Metazoa; phylum Chordata; class Aves; order Charadriiformes; family Jacanidae; genus Jacana; species Jacana jacana. The sequence continues at coordinate 3,706 of VZTM01002090.1, forward strand.
GAAACTCTTATATTTTCTATGGAATCTACAATATCTACATCTACAAAAGCCAAGAAGTGATTATTTCTCTCCGAAATAATATTTTTTGGAAAGCTGCGTACAAAACACTAACTTTTCTTAAAGCACAAGTGGTTACACCTGTGAAATCAGAGGAATGAGACCCAAGAGGTTTTAGTAAGAATCACTTCTGTTATAAATTGAAGGCTAAATCAGGAACATGCTGTACATAATCTGTGATGACAAAAGGAAATAAACTGGCTGGTCCACACTTCCCCTAAGTAGAGTACTGCTAAAGACACGGTTGAGAGCAGGCAAATAAAAAGCAACAAACAGGCTTTCAAGAATCAGGTTGACAAGTGAGAAATGACAAGCACATGGAGTAAGTAAAAGTACAATAAAAACTAACTTGTTTCAAAGCTAGGACGGCCAGATCAGCTTCTTCAGCCAAGATTTCGTTTTTGTAGTCATACTTGGGAAAAAAATGGATGGATGAAAAAATCCATGGATGTTCATTTTTTTCTGCCATTTACCCATTAGCAGCTTCACAGCAATGTGGGATCATTCAGATACTAATTAGATGGAAACATTGCATGTGTTACTTAGTAACAGAAAGATCATGACAGTCCATTACTTCCCCAAAGTAGAATCAAACCTTAATGTTGTATTGTTAAAAAGTGCTCATTCTGATGTGCATATTGTTTTAGTTGGGGCATCATTAATAAACTTGAGACAAGATACTGTGTAGACAGACCAGTGCATTTTTCAGTCTCCATTGATTAGCCCAGAGCCCAAGAAGCCAGCAATTAACACTACAAACCTTAAGCAAAGAATAATTAATTGTTGGGAGATTATACTAAGAAAAAGTTTGAATGCCTGCAGTAATGACTTGGAAAGATGAAATTCCAGTTGCTAATACATGGAGCAAAAGCAAACGAATAAAGTATGGACAAAACTTTAAAAAAAAAAAACCCAAACCACAAACCAAAACAGGTTAACTCATACAGGTATACAAAATTCAGAATGATTGCACACATGCTGTAGTTTTACTTGAATAAATGTGATTATTCCTGAAAAGTGCAGATCTATCTAGTCTGCATAAACTGTTCATCTGGCCTAACCAGATGTTGCTTATGATCTACTAAAAATCACAAATACAGGAGGAATAAGAGTATGATTAAAAACCCCTCCTGAGAATATCCTGTCCTCATGTAGATTTTCAGAAATAAACCCATTCAAATAGAATGAGATTTAAGAGAAATAAAGAGTCAGGAAATAAACAGCTGCATTCAAAAGAGATTTCATCTTTTAAAAATGTAAACTTTTACTTAAAGCAAGGAAGGAGTTGTTGGCATACTTTTTGATCCTTAATTGGGGGGTTGGCAACACTGTGTGCCAGCAACATGCCCTTGCTGCAAAGGCAGCTAAAGGCATCCTGGGCTGCATTAGGAAAAGTATTGCCACCAAGCTGAGGGAGCCATCGTTGCTCGCTGCTCAACACTGGTCTCCATCCGTGGAGATAACTCTAAAGCTGTCTGAATGCGGTCCTCGGCAAACCAGCTCTAGGTGCTCCTGCTTCAACAGCGGAGTTGGACAAGATGCTCTCCAGGGGTCCCTTATAACCTCAACCATTCCGTCATAATGATGAAAAAAGAGAGACAGCAAATTCAGACAAAATATAAGAGATTACATGAGTTCTGTTGAAATCACTCTGAGAACATTTCTCTCTGCTACTAATGGAACACATCTCATTAAAATAATGAATGATCTTTCTACAGAAGAGCAAAATGTTCTTGGCCATTGACATTGTATAAAGCTATAGAAACTTACAGAACAAAGCAGTGTTTAATGCTTAACAGGGATATCAGTAAAACTGATGAGTGATTTTAAGGTTTCATTTTAAGAAGACTCCAGGTTATACATGAGAGATCTGCTGCTGTTGGATGTTTTTGGATTTATTTTTTTTTTCAATAAGCTGTTGGCAAGTCAAGTCTCCTGAAATTTTTATGGAAAGAAAAAACAGTATCAGTCAACAAAATAATTCAAACATATATCCCACTATTTTGGAGTGTGCTGACAGTGAAAACACAGCACATATGAAGCTGCCTCCCAGAGTGGCTCATAAGACCTAACAGTTCTGACACCACCACTGGAATTTGACACTTAAGGAAATACCAAATTTTGACCATGTCTCATTAACTTTTCAGTTTCTTTCTTTTGTTTTGGTTGTGTTATTTTAAAATCAACATGAAAGTCATATAAGACCTGGGCCATATCCATCTATTGTACAAATCTTTGATACTTTTATAATCATGAAAGTAATTTTAAGTTTATCAGAGAAGTGCTAGGTTTATCTTTTTCTTTCTTGCCACACAGAAAACACCGTAAATAGGGGAATCAAATTTACATTCTTGTTTCAAACAGCCAAAGATGACACAATGATGTTAGTTCATTATGCAAGATACAAAGGAAAAAGGCCAACTGAAAGGCCAAAGGTGAAGAGGACCTTTACAAGCTGTCAGTGACAGCTCCAGAACTGCCTATATATCATATAGGTATCAATTAACATAAAACAAGAAAGCCCAGAAAAGGCATGGACTCCTTGGTTTTCCCTGTGTAGGAATGGGTATGCAGTTTTGCATTCCCAGTTCTTCTTGTCTGTGTCCTGAAAAGCCCTGAACTCCAGTCCCAGGAATGCAGCTTCACTACGCAGTTCCCACATTTGCATTCTTGTTTTCTCAGGTCCTGTTTGCTGCAGAGAGCAGGGTTGAGTCCTAATCTACAAAGCCAAAAGTCTAATACAATTTGCCACACAAAAGATTTCCCTGGTGTCCACTTCACTTGCAACTCTAAATATCAAAATCCAAGCTAATTTAGAAATCCTCCAAGCAGAAGTGATTTCCCTTGCCATTAGTAGGCACTTTTATGTTTCCCTGAGGCAGATGTTTTAAACTTACTAGGAGAACTTTGAGTATCTCTTACCATCGATAGTATCTGTCAAAATGTAAAACCTCTTTTCTTAATGCTTATCTGTCATCATAGAAGAAATTTGCAAATTCTGCTGTAGAATTTTAAAGCAAATAATTACAGCTTGGTTGTTAAATCAAACCATCTCAATGAAATAGGGTACTGATTTGCTGTAATTGATTTGTCTTTACAGTATAGGAATTAAATGAAATTCAGCAGTCGTAAGTTCCGAAGAGTCAAATAGACACGTGCGATAGGTATTTTACTGTTTAGTCACTGGTATCCTGAAAGACAAGGATTATTTAAAAACTTGTTGCCTGATTTTAAATGCTATGAAGTGTTAAAATCAAGTTTCCTAGGAGATACATATCACATCCTTACATACCCCATCATTGTTGCAATTTTCAGTTATATGCTACTACTCTGCATATTAGTATCTATCAATAAAATTTATTGTTGGACTCTTACAGGGGGATCCAGGAGAAAAAGGCCCCCCAGGTCCTCCTGGAGCTGTTGGAACTCTTCTGCCTCCTATTAAAGGTTATAGATAAGTTTTAACTAGTCTTTCTGCTGTACTGAGTGTGTATTTTGCTAAGATGTTTGAAATCAATCCCTAGGGATTCAGGGGAGAGGGTCCTAAAACATCATCTTCCTAGTAGCCATATTCTGGGTTTGTCTGTTTTTCGCTGATCTAGAACTACATTAAACATTCATATTTCACATTGTGAAAGATCTTTATGCATACAGTCACAGCTAGATCTGCAGGACTATCCCCACCTATTGGACCTAAGCATATTGAGGAAAAAGCTATGAAAAATAAGCCCCCGCTGGATAATGGATGGCAGATTAGAAAACACGGCGTCCCATTAAAATTTAGAATTCCTATTTTGAGAATTGCCAAAACACACAGACTTTAATTAAGCTTCCTATTACATAGCAGGCTTAAAAACCTGGAACAAGTACTCCCAACAGAATACCTTCTTATCTAAACATCAGGCTGTTTTTTTTTATATCCCAGCTCCCTTTTCCCCATTTTTACAATCTAATTGCTGAAAAGTTGTGTTAGCTCTTACCTCACAGCAGAATTTGGTGGGGAAGAGCCAAGCCTGCTCCCTGGAAGGGATTTGCTTTGCCATCTCACACTTGGGAAACCTGTATTCTAAGAACATTTTAACAGAGAATTTCTCATAAATTGTATTTCTAGTGCACAAATGCTGATTGTGAACACAGAAGTTACAACACAATCCCAGTTCATCAGAACCCCCCATCAGATAGGGGTCTCATCTGAAAACCAATTAACTTTTTTTTTCTATTTTTTTTTTCTGTACAATACTTTTCTATACAATATTTTTCTATTGGCTTCTGTGTGTCTCCAGCCTATGCAACAAAAGACTTAATCCCATGTTTCATAGTGCAAGTAACATTTAATCACATGCATCATGTGTGAGCAGATACATTTTTCAGAGAAAGAAGCCTTTAGCAGAATTGTTTGAGAACAGAACTACTCCCAGTGTCTTCCTTTTCCAATTTAACGAAGCCCTTTATATCTGTTTCTGGTTTTCTTTATCAGTGTATAATTGCAATTTTTAAACTTACTCATTGTAGCAATTTTGAAAATAGAGTTTGGGAAATTTCAACTAAGATGATCCTGAAATGACCTCCCTGTGTGCAATGCCAAATTGCCAAATGTGCTTAACATGAGATGCATATTTATTTTAAATGCTACATGTATTTATTTTGGGCAAACACTTCTCGCAGCATTCTGAAATATGTAGCACAAAGACACTGCATAGAGTGACAAAGACTTAAAACTTTGCCCACAAAATGGGCAGGAATCCATAGAAAAGTAACCAAATCCTCCCACCTTAAAATCGAATTGTTACACATTAAAAAATGTTTCATAAAGACAAAAGAAGTTACTGTATTTTACTTTTGTGTAGTTCCCAAATTATAATTTTGGTTGCATTTTAATTTAGATTTAAGCTGTCAATTGCATAAGGTGTTTAATTCACAGGTTTTTATAATTCTTGTGTAGGTCCACAAGGAGATCCTGGATTTCCAGGTCCTGCTGGTGATCTGGGATCATTTGGACCAACTGGTCCTGTAGGTGTGCCAGGAAGACCAGGAGATGATGGAACAAGTAAGAGAAGTAGAGACTATATAACAGCAGGGGAGAAAGCAGCTAAAAGAAAATTGGGTTTTGTTCTTGCTTGATGCAAGTCACCAACTTAAGGATTTGCACTCTACAGTTCAGTAAAAGTAACAACTCAGCTCTTAGTGGCCAAAAAGAACCAAAATGATGGAAATAGAACATTAGGAATTACTAGAACAGGAACAGAAGACAAAGCAGAATGCTACTGTTCACCACAAGTACACAGCATATACCTGTATATGGAATGCTGTCCTCAAAAACTCTATTCTCCATCTCAAAAAGATATAAAGGAAGGTGGGGAGAATGACTTTGCTCTGTATAAAGAACTAGATTAACTGGGATGTCTGGAAATGAGATAAGGGGGAGGAGAAGCAGCATTTGAAGGTCTAAATTAGGAGGCTCTTTTTCTGGGGATCCTGGGAAAGCTAAAGGTTTAGATTTAAGTCATTGTTATATTGAAGCTCTTCAGAACTGTTCTGAATGGTCTAATTTCCTCCTTAATGTCTTGTAGTAATTGTTCCTATGAAGCTGTATGGGCTATATACCATTATTTTCTTTATAGGTCTGCCTGGCCTGCCAGGAATAAGTGGGGCACCAGGACCTCAAGGTTTTCAAGGTGACCCTGGTTTCCCTGGAATGGGTGAATCAATTCCAGGAAAACCTGGACTTCCTGGACCACCAGGCCTACCAGGACATCCAGGAAGACAAGGCTTACCTGGGCTACCCAGTAGGTTTCACAGCAGTTTATATGGAGAGAATATAATTTTGCATATTAAAAATTTTATTGTTTTTGTTACTTCTACACACACACACACACAAATAAATACCCCAAAACCAGGTGAAAAGTGGATTTTGACAGATGTAGACAATTATTTTTTCCTATTAGTTGTCAGTCAGCAAGATGTCAAGACAGTAGGCCTATTAGAAGTAACAAAATGACTCGTTCAATGACTCGTTTGTCATAATTTTCTGGGTGAGTTAAATCCACAAAATAACATATATAAAAAATGTCGCTAAGAATATATCACCTGAAGTTGAAAACACAGCAAATGCAGGAAACACAAATCAGCATCCTTTAGTAAAGAAACGAGTCATAAAATACTGCAGTGGAAAAAGGAAGGAGCAGTGGCAATGAAAAACCCATGTGTCAACATCAGCTCTAGCCAGGCTGACTCTTGTGGTGTCATCTATAAGCAACAACTTGTAAAGCATTTCATAGGATCTCTAACTTTAATATAAGGATAACGAGAAGAGAAAAGAAAACACATGAGCCAAATAGTTGAAACAGTCAATGTGATTTGTACTAGGTTGTACAATTTGTTTTTTGAAAGGTGTCATCTGTACTGACAGAGGGATCCCTGGAGAACCTGGAGCAAAAGGTCAGATAGGCCTTCCGGGAAGAAAAGGTGAAAAAGGAGAAAAGGGTAAGTATGCCTGGAGAGCAGAATTTGAATATGAGACCTTTGCCAGATGCGTCAGACCTAAATTTGCAATAAGTTTATGGTAACTTAGAAGATAAGGCCCATCAAAGCATGGAGTTAAATGGCCTATTAGCACTGGAGCATCTAAGTCAGTTGAATCATGTCAGTGCAACGGTTATTCAGCACTGTAAAAGGAGACCGATATGCTTCTCTCTTTGAAGGCCAGAATGAGATAAAACAGCCTCGGCACTACTCTCAGAGAAAGGAGCAGTGTTATGTTTTGTGTATTTATTTTGCATCTGTTTCAATGTAGTTTTGATGCATTCACTTAGGAAATCAAGGCCTCTGCTCATGTAGTGCTGGTCCTCCTGGTCCACGTGGTATGCAAGGACCTCCAGGTACTCAAGGAAAGAAAGGACAAATGGGATACCCTGGAAGACGTGGAGAAAAGGGTGATCCAGGCGTATCCGGTGCAATGGGACCACCAGGGCTCCCTGTGAGTAGTTTCATGAGTTTCAATAAATAAAACCCATCAAGTTATCCCTTATACGGGAAGCATTTAAGCAGAGTGGTAAAGAAACTGCCTTGGAAAACTATCTGAAAGTTTTATCTGCTGCTGCTTCTTACAGTCTTATTAGAGGTGGCATTTTATTCGCTTCTGATTTCTCCTGCAGCAGTGGGCAGAGTTTATATGCTGAAGGATGCGATCCCATACTTTCTTTGTGGGTCAGTCAGAAGGCTGAGAAAAGTTGGTGTATGTTCACCTTGTTTCGGTTTGTTTTAACTTTGAGTTTTGAATATCCATTGTTTTTCTTGAAAACATTGTAGATGCACAAATTGCTCCACTGAAGATGATTTTTCAGTTATTTTAAAGGAAAACATTTCCAGCAAAACCTTATGAAGGTAAAGAATTGCACGCTGTCAGCAGATCAATATGGATTCAACATCCACCCTGGAGGGATGGGAAGAAAATGGAATTCCTTTTTTTTCAGGCATTTCATGTCATTTTCTTTATTCCTTTTTTAGAAATTAGTTGAAAATATTATTTTATATGCTTAATTTGTTTTATGATGCAGTCTGAACATATAGTCTTCCAGTCATGCAGACTCTGAAAGGCATTCCAATTTATTTATTATCCCTTTACTGTTCCATATTGCTTGATAATCTCCTGTTTTCAGTCCCTACTCAGCCAAAAGTTTGTTCTCCACAAGGATCAGGTACTACAGGCAATGCCTTGTGCAATGCCTTGTCTCTCTAAGCATACATATTATAAACGAGGCTGAACTACAATAAAAATGTTGCCCTTGATTTAATAGTTCTTAGAAGGAAAAATTACTATAATCATCACAACAAAGACTTTTCATTTGCTTGAACAGCCTCCTTGCAGTGTAACAATTTCAAGTTCTTCAAGAGCAGAAACTGAATTAACTTTTAGATAGTAAAGATTGTGAGTACTAGAATCGTTTGACATCAACATACAGTGTTCATTTTTTCTTAAGAACAGTTCATTCCAGTATTAACAAAATTGACATCCAGTTTTTCATGGAAAAACCCTATGAAGATTTTTTCACGGCAAGGTGAGGGGCAGAAGAAATATTTAAAATCTACCTTCCAGTCAGATCATTATTTCCACTTCAGTGGGTTTGACAATCCTGCTGACAGTAGGACTAACAAAATAAATTTGAGCTCAAGACCTAAATGTTTCCTTGGTCAACAATTTCCTGAGTGATCCTTGCTGCCTAACTCAGTGGAACTAGCTAGTTCTTTTACAAACAGACATATTTTATGCGCTTCATATAGTTTTTCTTATTCCCTGCAGTGAGCAGTAATGCCAAACATCACTTTAACATAAGATGATTTTCTGGACTTGGTGTGATTCTGTTCCGCTTGTTCAGGTCTGGCACATGAACTGTACACCCAGGATGCTGCATACCAAAATGAGGCCAAACAGAGGAGCTTTTTTAATATACTTTCTTGTGTGTGAGAACACTTTCTTTGCAAATATAGGTAGATGTGCTTGGCTTTATGACTCTTCCATTATGTTTGATTTTGTTTGGGTTTTTTTAGGCTCTGTTTTAATAGCAGAACTCTTTTTCACATGAGGAATTGCTTAAAAGCTTCCAGGACATTTTCATTCATAAAAAAAACAAAACAAAAAACCAAAGCCATTGGGAAACTGAAGGAGGGAGGTGAAGGGGCTTTGCTGTTCTAAGGTTTCATTACAGGCTTTGCATTTGTTTCTATTTTTATTTCCTTTGTTGTGTTTCTATTGAAAGTATGTTTAGCCCTTCAAGCTGAATCAAAGCTTGAAGCCTTGTCCTGAACACTTTGGTGTTCTTAAGTTACTTAAGTGAGAAACAAGGACAAAGTAGTCAGTTTAGAAAGAAATAATTCATCTCAATACAAAAGTGCTTTCGTCTGATGGATTTTCTACATACTTTTTCCATTCTTCTGCTCTCTTTTCTTCCCAAATGTATAATTTTACTTTTCAAGTGCAAATAACTCATCACTGCCAACTGGAAGACCCAGACAAATAGCCACCGCTTATTTCTGAAACACAACATTTTTTCCTAAGTCTCCTGCCTGTTTTAAAATTATCATTATTTAAGATCCGTTTATAAATTGTGTTTTCTCCACCTATTTCTAAGTGGAAGATTTTGAATAGCAGGAAACTGGCTAAATAGTACCACAGTCTTTCAACCTGCGTGGCCTTTTACTTCAGTGTAAATTTCATACGGTAAATTATATTTACCCACATGAACTGTTGCAAGATCAGACCATCACCAGTGCCAATATGCAAACCACACTCTGCCTGGAGAGCTGAGAGCACAAATCAACTGAAAAACAGAAAATTACTGCTTTTCCTCTCTAAATTTGTCAAATCATAGATTCTTTTGACAATACCAGGTACCTAACTAGACGTAGATGAAATTTTTTTACTGGCAACATTGTGGGCTTTCCCTCAGCAAAAAAAAGCATCACTTACCTACTACTGTGTTCACTTCTGGGAGGACAGCCTCATCCAGCAGCCACCGGAGAATCCCTTCCTGCGTAGCCTTTGTGGATTATGGGTTGAAGTCTGCAGTGGAAAGAGCTTGTGAATTGTTTGCATCTTAATATTCTTGCATTTACCACCACAGCTGTTTACAGCCATGGACCTGATTCTTCTGGCATTACAGTTTCTCATAGTTGGGTATCTGTGCATTTGGGAGAGCCAGGCTGAAAAGATCGGGTGCCATTCATACGCGTCTTCACCAAAAGAGTTTCTTTTTGGCATGTTACTTTAATTGGCCTGGTTTTGGGAAACAATGTGAGAACAACATATGAATACCGTATCTTCCCCTCAATTCCCACATGGATGCTTTGCTGGAGATAACTGACTTTTTCTTCAATGTTAAGGGGACACCTGGTTCTGCTGGACAGTATGGTGAAAAAGGAGAGAAGGGAGATCCAGGAAGAGTTAGAACAAAAGGTAAATGCATGTTTTATTGTTAGCCTTTTTGTTTTCTACACAATGCCTAGGCAATAGTGTGAGAAAACTGTGTTCCTCTACTCTGTAATAAAGCCATTAATTTAGTAAGTGACTGAAGCCTAGAGGTCATGTATATCCCAACTGCTTTGTCAGTACCATCTCGTTCATTTTCTTCTTGCTGAACACAAGATCAGCACAGGATTTTGGGGTTTTCATTCTGCAGTTGAGCCATAAAACAGTTTTAACAGCTTGTTATTAATGCTAACAAATGACTGTTCATGTCATATGATTGATAATCAGGGTCTTACAGAGGTCTTTATAGCAAAGGCTAAGCAGACTACAATTATTGTGAAAGCATGAAGAAATACTGTTATATAGAAACAACTCAAAATGTAAATGGCTCTTCAGATTCCTGCCCCTGTTTCTAAAAATTACTCTTGACCAGGCATTGAAGAGAAACAATAGGTCAACAGTTGCACAACTGAAATTCTTGCAATTAAATAGATCAAACCCTCTCCATGGTTATGGTTATGATTTGCAAAAGCAAAAGAAACAGAGAACAAGAAATTACAGCAGTCTGATGGCAAAGCTTAGTTAAAAATGCTAAGCTAATTATTCAAACAATAGATTGTCCATCTTATTGTTTGTGAAAAGTTAGCAGAGCTTTGGATGCCTGTGTTTGTTTACAGAAATTGGAGAAGGGAAAACGTTTGCTGTTTATCTGCAAAGGATTTATTGACATAGCAAAAAGAATCTTTGTATTAGAATATTTTTGTTGTCATTTATGCAAAAATTACATTTTCATAAATATCAGTGCAAAAGAAATCTGGGGGTAAAAAAAAAGAATAAAGAGAAAATTGAAAATATTTTTGGGCCTAACGATGAAGATATTCTGCATCATATGGCATTGCTATGTCCCTATTTTACTGAAACCAGGAATAAAACTGACTGATTTCAATAGCAAAATTTTTTCACTCTGCATATAGCAGGAAAAAAAGCCACGTTCTTGTGGTGCCTGTAAACATGTCTTTTACAGAGAGACCAAATTGTTCCATGAGGTGTGCAACTACATACTGCCTTACTGAGCCGAAAATAGCCCATTAAGGAAATGTGACTTCACGAACTGGAAATTATTATACTTAGATGATGAATGGTTACCCAGCACTTACCTGAGCAGAAATAACAAAACCGAAAACTAATTGCAAATATTAATTTAAAAAAAAATTCTCTTAAGGAATAAAAGGTGAAAGAGGTCCTACTGGGGTTCCAGGAATTCCAGGCCAAAGAGGTAATGATGGCAGAGATGGTGAACTAGGAATGCCTGGAGAAAAAGGAGCTGAGGTATGTTTGATTTTCTCAGGTATTTTTTTTCCATTTCAGTTAATATATTGTCTTATGAAAGGGCTAGCTACTTAAAGAAAAATACAGTTTTATTCTGAGTACCTAGCAGATTAATCACTTTTATCATTTAAGTTAGCCCGGCTCAAAAAACCCACAGTTTTTATCTATTGAAAAACTATTTCCTTGGAAGTATTATTGTTTATTTTGGTGTTCCTTAACATAAAGTCTACATGTACTGTGTGCCAATATTACAGGATCAGGAAGAAAAAAACCACCCATAAAACTCTACCCTTTATTCCTGTTGCCCTTGAATATTGAAAACTACTACTATCATCCATGTAGTCACCTAATTGTGAAAGAATGCTTCCTCCAGATAATTCTCTAACATGGCTTTTGATAATCAAAGACAGGAAAGAAATTAAGTCTTGTTATTTCTTATTCACAATGTCTTTCTTGTAGGGAGATGCTGGAGTACCACTGCCAGGTGATAAAGGATTCCCTGGGCTCCCAGGACTTCCTGGGGTAAAAGGACCGATGGGATTGCCTGGTCTGGGGTTTCCTGGCCCTCCAGGTGTCAGGGGTAGCCCTGGAGACTTTGGTGATACTGGTAGCATTGGGCCACCTGGTCCAAAGGGCCAGAAAGGTAATTTTTAATATTTAAATACATGTTTGGTAGCACTGATTGCAGTTTCATATGTATCACGTACAGCGTTATTAATTTATAGTGAAAGTAAATTTGGGCAAGCTTAGTCATCATGTGAAATACAGGCACTGAAATGCAGTGTGGACAGCATTTAGCAGCAAACACTAGTGAGAATATGAGTTGTTAGGGGCCTTAAACATGCAAAGCACCACTTAGTGCACTATCATAGGAGTTGTTTTCTGGAGTGAAGAGTATTCCTGAGTATAAGAACATACTATTTCTTGCAGTGGAGACTATTGCAAAGGCAAATTTCTGCAACAAGTGAAAAAAAAATAATCTTGTTCTTTACAGAATACAACTGTATTACAATTTTAATAATCTATACAAAACAAGTGTCAAGAAAAATATATTTTAAGATTCTCCATCAAAGCCTAAGTAATATGGAAATAACAATGTGCATCAACACTCCCTTCTCGTTACCTTTGCACATCTGATTGGTTAGTTCCACAGAACTACTACAGTAAGTGTTCAGACTCCGTTTATTCTAAACTTAAATAGTTTCGTTTCTTTCTCTCTCTTGCTTCAGGTGAGACCACCTGCATTACGCTACCATACCCTGGAAATCCAGGTCCCCCAGGTTTTAAAGGTGTTCAAGGTATGTTTACAGATGGGAGAATTTTCTGTCTTAATTGAAATGGAGTTTTAAGTTGCTAAGTAAAACAGACAAACAAACAAACAAACATGTCTCAGTGTAAACCTGCAAATGCATAGGAATATAGTCATCTAATAGAACGAAAGGCTAGACAGCTGCAGTTTGCATGATCAAAAGGTGTGCAGGCTGGCTTCACAGAAATGTCAAAATGAAGGTTGGTTGAAACTGTGTCCTGCCCCAATTAAAATGCATAAGGGAGTCTGTAAAATATGCAGATGGCTGGAGTCAGATAAGACCTACAATACATTCAACAGGATACCATGGAGGAAATACATAAACTATTTAAAAAAAAAAAAAAAAAAGGGTGTGCAAGGCAAAGATATGCTGCAAGTCTCTAATTTCTAAAACAGTACTGCTCATGGCAAGTTGCAATTGAACCCTGAGATCTGAATACTGACTGCCATTACTTCAACTTGTTCAACTTCATTTAAATTCAAAGAATTCATCCAGGAACTAGCAAAATGTTTCTTATGATCATCTCCAAAACATTCAAAATACCCCAAAAAATCCTGATCAGAACAAACGGAGATACTGGATTTTCAAGCTCCTTTATATATATATGACACAGCTCCCCGATATCAGTATTGTGGGTGGGAGTTAAAGTGCACAGAGTTGAAAGAACAGGGATTAGTGTACCCATTGTATCATGGGCACATTCCAGAAGCAGCGTATAACACAGGGCAATATAAGAATTTGAGTTTACCCCTGTCATTCACTAATTAATATTGTTAATGTCCTCTAACACTAAAATGTTATAGGAGATTATCTGTTTTTTTCTCATTTACTTTGGTGATTTGCAGTCTGCTGTTTATGGATTAGGGAACAAGTCCGATTATAAAAAGAGCAACCATGTATTTGGTTGTGACTTGGGTGGTGGCTCTTGCCCAAAATGTCAGAAGCAGATGAAATCCACTTGCCCTCAAAGCATGTGAACTTGGATTGGATAAAGACACAATATTGTTTCCTTATATCACACATTTTAGAGCTCTTGCCAGGTTTTACATATTTTCCTTCTGTTTCCAGGACTGAAGGGTTTAAAAGGACTCCCCGGTCGTCCTGGACCAAATGGATTTGATGGGCAAAAAGGCCATCGAGGCAGGCCAGGAGCAGGAATCCCTGGGCCAGAAGGTGAATTCTACTTTTCTTAATCCAGGAGACCTGCTGGTCAAGCTGCAATGCATACATGCAGGGTAAGGCAGCTACCATGGTAGAAGAGAGCAAGGACCACTTTTCAGTCAAAGCTAATGGAGGAGGACTTTTTACCAGTTTCCCTTCCTTTCCTCCAGCATTGCAAGTGCTGCAGTAACCTATACTTCAGTATCCAGAGAAGAAATATTCTCAGAAAACTGAGAATAATTATTATCATTTTAGGAAAGGGTTTGAACTGGACAAGAGTGACACAAGACAGATGCCACCCCAAAGAAAACCACTGTCACTTCCCAGAGGACTATACCTCCTTCAATCCTTGCATATCGTTAGCTGTAAATGAGAAATCTGTATGATGTTATTTTTCTTTGCAAAGTGATAATTTAATTCTAGTTAAATTTGCATTATAGTATTCCAAAGTCTGGGGAAAAAAAAAAAAACCAAAAATAAAACTTACTTCTGAATTATGCCCTATTTGAATTTTAAAATCCTATCAACAGGCTTTCGAGGCACAGCTGGTGATCCTGGTGATGAAGGTGAAAGAGGACCTACAGTTGATGGTAAAAATGGCCCTCCAGGTCCACCTGGCGTAGATGGTCGGAAAGGTGTTCCAGGTGATACCATGTATGGTCCTCCAGGAATCCCAGGCAACAGGGGACTGCCAGGACCCACTGGTGCACAAGGAGCAAGGGGTGATCCAGGTGTTCCTGGGCTTCGAGGTATGAGCTAGTTTTTATGAAGCATTTCCAGCTGTTCATAGGAGGAAATCTGAGCAAAGTCAGTCCTGATTCAGATAAAACTTACACTTTACCAGGATCCGTAATGGTGACTGCAAGTAGTATGCCCTATTTTTGCATTTACACTTTTACAGTTAAGGTCAATCAGCCACTGGGGATATCTGCACTGTGGGAAGGGGAAGATGCCTTTACCCAGTCCATGGAGTAACAGTGAAGCTTCCTATTCTTGCTACTGTTACTTGCTGCCCAGTGGCCATCGGTGCTTAGGGCTTCCTGCTTTGCCACATAGATAGTCCCTGCCTCAGATCACTTACCCAAACTCTGAAAAAACTGGCAAAAGGTGGGAGAACACTCAGGGAGAGATGGGTGAATTTCTTTGCCCAGACTTACACAATATAATCCTCAGTAGCTTTGGAGCTACGATTTTGTGCGAGGGAGTTTTACTGGTTGCTGCAGATGTCTCCACAGGGCCACTTCCTCCCCACTTCCCAGCAGATATTCCTGTTTCTTTTAAAGGTTTTCCTCCTGCCCATCCCTAAGCAGACACACACACACCCCCTCCTGTGCAGGGAGCACCTACAGGACTAACCCCAGTGCTGCCTAGCTGGTACAGGCCAGTAAGCACTTTCCATTCTGCTCTTACACAACAGAAACTAGGTTTTTGTGCCATACAGTCATCCCTGCCTATCAGTGAGAGCTGAATTCGTATTTGTTCCTTAAAGAAAGAAGCTCTCCACAAGAGCCAACTCTAAATTGCAGAAAAGCACGTTTTAAATTTTAAAACTAGTTAAGAATTTGGAGGAATATCAGGTTCAAAATATTTTACTTCCATTAACGTTTTTTGTTTCCAGGACAGCCTGGAACCCCAGGATTTCCAGGTGCCAAAGGTTTTAGAGGACCAGAAGGGGATAGAGGAGCACCAGGCTGTCCAGGCATCCCTGGCCCACCATGTGACCCAGGCTTACCAGGGCCACCAGGACTCAGAGGTGCCATGGGTGTCCCAGGACCTCAAGGTACACAACAACCATCAGGTTGCCTCAAAGCATCTTTTCTATCAGATTTAATCACATTATTTTTGTGGCTGCCATGCCAAATATTAACATGGGGGCTGCTTATTATGGGGAGATGCATATTATGCATCTCAAAACCTTCCCAACTTCCCTTCCCATAGTGCTCCTTACCCAGCCAAATCACATGTGTTCACTGTAATGAACAGAAAAGGTACCTTAACTGAACTCCTATCAGTGGTGTGATACTTTTATCTTCTTTATTCTTAAATGGAAGAATTTAGGGAGAGCCAGGAGACATATATATCATAAGTATCTACTAATATGTAGGGATTTTTCACAGGTTGCTTCTACTGATATGTCTCACTGAAGAAATACAAGAAAATAAACATTCCAGGTGAAAAATTTAGGCGGAGCCAGGACTCTAGTATGATAGCAAAGTTTCCAAATTATTTTGCTGTGGTTTGCTGATATTCAAACATATACCAAATATCTATTACTTTTTAGAAACGATTGCTGAACCCTTTTCCTGCACTTACATACATAAAACAAAGCTCTTTTTCTCAGGCTTACCAGGCTTTAAAGGTCAGAGGGGTGACAGGGGTCTAGCTGGGCCACCAGGAATCAAAGGTCTCAAAGGCTTTCCTGGCTCACAAGGTCCCCCAGGTCCTCCAGGCTCCCGAGGTCTTCCAGGACTTCCAGGCAATAAAGGACCACCAGGTTTCCCAGGACAACCAGGTAATGTTAAACATCCTGCCAACCGTAACATCTGTAGCTTCTCTTGTAGAAGAAGATATTTCTATTGTTAAAGCTAGGAAGTACTTTGCACCCTCCTCCTTTTCAAGCTTCAAGAATAAGACCCTGCAGCAGGGAAGAGGCAGTAACAATAGCATCCTTTGTTATTTCTCTTATAATAAAAACAAAGGGATGGAAATAGTCTCAATGTAATAAAAAGTATATTGTTTTTATAATGGCATATTATAATAAGAACCTATTAAAAAAACAGTCAGGAAATAAGACATGCTGAAGCACCAGGATGCACCAAGATACATCAAACTATCTCCTTTACTGATGCAGTCTGTGACTGTGTGGTGATTAATAGGTGGAGAAATAAGTTCACATTATGTCTAATACCTGTAAAAAATGTGACCTTGGTCCCAAATCATCGCTGGGCTAATGGGCAAGTTCTGAGTAACTGTAGCAAAATCCTGTTGTCCTGTCAGTTATGTGGACAGCAGAAGTTGTGATTTCCAGTAGCCACATGCAAAACATGGCGGTGTCTCAGGCTATGCACGGTATTCAAAATGTACTTCAGTAGTAAGCTTAGCCTAAATCTCCAGGGGGTAGCAGCAGGGACAGGGGAGATGTTTGTTTACTTTAAGGCAATCTGGATTTCAAGACAAATTTGTTCTTGGCATGAAAACATGATCCAGCTATTGGTTCTCTAGCTCTGCTAGAACAGTCCTTTCCCAAGGAGTCTTTCCTGCCTTTTGCTTTATACTTCTCCTTAGAACATGACAGCAACAGCAATAGCAGACTGAATATGTAAATAAAATATTTAATATTACCAGGAAGCAAAGGGATTCAAGGACCCCAAGGATTCCCAGGACTCCCAGGAACACAAGGCCCAATGGGAATCTCTGGTGTAAAAGGTGAAGAAGGAAAAATGGGTCCACCTGGACCTGGTGGAGAATGTGGGGATATGGGATTAAAAGGTTTGTAAAAAAACTCTGCTTCACTCTGTAGTTGTTTAGTTGTCTGCTGTGTTTAGTTTTGTTACTAATATGTTAGGCATATATTTACTTTTCCTTCTCGTTATAAGGGTATATTCACTTCTATTTTCAGAGATAATAAATCCAGTAATCTCACTTATGAATCCATAATGAAAAATAACTAAAGAAAAATTATTTTCCACCCAGGTGCATTTATCACTAAATCAGACTAAGATCATTTATTCAAACAAACCTTTAATTTTGTCCTGTACACATCTGAAACTAGATGTTCCAAGTTTTCTATCATACTGTCTATGTTCTCCCATCTATGTAAAGCGTACAGGAAATAATCTCTCTAAATAATTATATATGAAGGAGAATTAACCATCTCCAAGGTGCAATCTCAGGAAGTATGCTGCGGAGTGGACAATACAATCACCATCTTTCATATTCCAGACAAACAGTGAATAATTCTGATTTAACATCTCCAGGGTTACTACTGAATTAACTAACAAGCAAGAGGATAATAAATTGTTAGCAGTGAGCCTGCTGAAACAACCGAGAACTGCATTCATATTTGAAGGCTTTCCTTGTTAGGAAGTCATCGCTAAAATTTATTTTCAGGACATGTCAATCACTCAGGAGTATTTACTTACATTCCATCTGTTTGGTCCAAAGGTGAAAGAGGGCCTCCAGGAGACAGTGGCTGTGTTAACTTCCGTCTTGAGAAAGGACGAAAGGGGGAACCAGGGTTTCCTGGTGAGAAGGGGTCTAGAGGTGAAAGAGGTAAGTTCATAAAATAAGGCCCCCCACACACACATTCAACAGATACAAATCACTGATGGTTTTCATAGCTGCAGGAACATCCAGCAACTTCATTGTATTCATAAATTAGCAGGCTACTTTCTTTGGACAATTACTAAAGAGCTACACAAAGTGTGAAAGCACAGCTATATAGTCAAGTAATGGCTTGACTATATTGGTAATTATCTTGTTCTGCAATTAACTTCAGGTGAAAAAGGCAATACTGGTCTCAGAGGCACCCCAGGATTTCCAGGGAAGAACGGTGTTCCAGGACTGCCTGGCGACCATGGTGACATTGGACTGATGGGGTTTCCAGGATCACAGGGTTTCCCAGGACCAAGAGGCTTTAAAGGAATTATGGGTTTTCAAGGACAACCAGGTGACCAGGTAAACTGAAAGTGCTAGTGAAATGTCCTGGACTTTGCAGTTATCTCCTGCCTCCAAGAAATACAATGATGAGTACTTACTTCTATTGTACTGACCCATTAGATGTTCCTCCTGAGAAGAGACTGTCAGTATAATAAATAATGAAATTCCATTAAATTCTTTAATGCAGCAGTTCAGTGCTTTGATTAGGTTTTAGCAGGGATTGTAGTCAGGGTGAGCAAAGGGCCTCTCCCCTCTGCCCTAGCAGTATGTTGTGATGTTGTTACGTTGCTGCTTGGTGGAAAGACCAGGTTACACGGCACTAATTAGGGGGGCAAAAAATGGATGCATGATCAAGTCTTTAACATTATTCCTAATAACAGACTGTTAGTCACTCACTGCAGAGATCTTAACATAGCAGCAGCAGCACAAGTATGAAGTTAACGTATAGCTGCTTCTTCATTCTTGCTGTATGGAGCAGCCAAGCCAATAGATGAGACAAACCAAGTCATTTGTGCCAGCGCTGACAGCTTGTACCAAAGAGAAGCCAGGTGAGCGATACTGCTCAACAACATACACAGAAAACCACACATATGTCCCGTATGAAGATAAAGTAAAATTCTTCACTGGCTTGTATGCTAGGTAGACAGGCAGTGAGACTGCAAGAAGCCTAAAGCACAGTTGTTCTTTTGGTAAAGGGACAACGTATCTTTTCTTGGCTTGTCCTTTATTATATTTCTTTAAAGAGATAATCTGTGTTTGGCTGATTATAGGTCATTATTCAAAAGGAAACACAGAGAAATCTTTACATTTTTACTGTTGCATCACAACATATTTCTAGTTAATGTTTATAGTAGATGTTAGGTAACATACAATAATATTTGGTACATTTTTATGATACCTTTTAAATCAAATAACTCGAGCCATCTACAGGGAATTTAAGCTGTGCAAGCCAAAAGTTAGCAGAAACTATAAAAGCACAAATTCAAAATGATTAGCAAGTCTAATCTAGGGTTTCTTGGAAGTGCTAACGGTCAGTGTTAGACATGCAACAAAGACAGCCTGCTTTTCTGTTGGGCTTAAGACACAGTTTTGCTATTCATATTGATTCCTGGTCTGTTACCGGTGTAGGAGAACCAAATGCTCTTACAGATCATTCCTGCTACACAGGTCACATATCAAACATTTTTATTTTGTTTTCAACAAAATCAGGGTGATGTTGGCTTACCAGGAATCCATGGAAATCCAGGACTGACTGGCCCAAAAGGATCTAAAGGTAATGAGTTTAATTAGGCACACTTTTGAAAAAGGCAGTGTTGTTAGGATGCATGTGCTCCGATAGGTGGCAAGGACTCACCAGAAAAGGGAAAACAGGACAGAAGTTAAAATAATTAAAACACGAATGTCATTAGAAACAACTCTGACTTACCTGTAGGTAATATTTGCTTTGGTTCTGTGGATGAAAAGGATACTTGTATGAAATGAAAGTTATTGTACCTCAACAGGCAAGAGAGGTGACTCAACTCCTCTGCTTGGAACCCAAGGTCAAAAAGGGCCTCCCGGAGATCCAGGATTACCAGGTACCTTCGTCTGAAGGAAAAATTGGATTTAAAAAATCATTTTCTCTGAGTTTTGCTAGTGGAGAGGGAACTTCTGCTTTCTGTGAACATTGAGCAGAATATTCTACAGTTAGAAACCCAGGGACTGGAGAGGCTTTACAAGGTGCAATGTGGCCAGCATGAGCTCAGGAGGCAGAGTCTAGTACTAGTAGTAATCATCTAATAGTAATTGTCTAGTACAGGACCGGTAAACATACCAAGACTTACCAGAATAAAACCTGTCTTGGCTATATATCTTGCTGGCCATTTCTGCTCTTTCAGATATTACAGGAGACATCAGTATAATTCATTGCTAGTAAATAGGTGCAAGGATCTGACGTATTTTTAATAAAATTCTTCTTATACCCAAGCAATCCCTTACTGAACTTTTATATTTTTAAACTTAAGAGATGAAGAACAGGCAACTTCAAAGAAAGAAATGCTAGATTTATTTTTTTTTCCTTAAGGACTCTGTGGATTCCCAGGAGAAAAGGGTTCGCCAGGTATCCAGGGGCAACCTGGAAGACCAGGATCCAAGGGCGACCCTGGATACCCAGGAATACCTGGATTTCCAGGTAATGACAAAATTGAAATAAAATAGTGCCATGTAACAGCTCAAAAGAGATAGGGCACAAGAAAATACAGCTCCTCTGTGGAGGAGGCTAGATAAGTCAGAGATCACATGAAGGCTTGTATTGGAAGCTATTTCAGCACCCATAGACAGCAGCAATAGTCTGCTCAGAGCGTCAGAGCAAGATCTGTCAGTTCTTCATACCTTCCCCTGCACTTTCGGGTACCTCTGAATAACACAGTGCTGCACAGTGTGAGAAAAACAACAA
Organism: Jacana jacana; assembly: GCA_013400555.1. Taxonomy (NCBI): domain Eukaryota; kingdom Metazoa; phylum Chordata; class Aves; order Charadriiformes; family Jacanidae; genus Jacana; species Jacana jacana. Next base: position 24,620 of record VZTM01002090.1, read on the forward strand.
CAACCAACATATTAATGGATTTGCATATTCACAGATTAGTTTTCTGTTGTTGTTCTTAGGAGGTACAGGTCCTCAGGGATTGCCAGGAGAACCTGGAGACAAAGGGAAACATGGAATTTTGGGACTTCCAGGATTGCAAGGATTAGCCGGGTCTCCAGGCAGAAAAGGTAAGCAGTATGCAGTACAGTTCTACTGGTACTGAAAGAGCACCAGGCATAAATACCCTTTTAGTACTGAAAACAGAAAAGGCCTAACTGTGAACGTGATTCTGAGTCTGTATTCTGTTAAACCACTAGAAGAATTAAGCCAGTTCCCATCACCTTTGAAAAGTAACATCAGTACTATCTCAGAAAGTTGGGCTACAGTCTAAAATGAATAAAGAAAAAGGTAGAAACAGATTCTGGCTCTGCTGATGTAACCAGTAGCAGAAGTTGGGGAAAGAAAAAGGAGTTTGCAGTAATTTAGATGTTTCACTTTCGCTTCAATTATGCTGTGTTCTACTTTTTCACCAGGGAGTGCCACTGTTACTCCACAAAACCAGCAGACTACTACGGACAGTTTTGTCTTACAAATGTGTTTTCATAGATTGTGATAACTTAGGTTGGGTTTTGTTGCTGGTTCTGTTGTTGTTTTGTTTTCTTCAAAACCTGATTTTTGATGGATTTAACACAGAAATGTTTCCTCCATATCCTAATTTACACTTCTCACAATTATTGTTATATGTAGATTGAATGGCAGTTCATCTATACAGAGATTTGGGTTTTTCTTTGTTGGAGAATATTATTAACATTTGGTATACTCAGAATGATATATTGAAGTTATGTTACATTACTGTCTTATAAAGAAAGGTAATCAGCCGTGTACTTGGCATACTCTCTCTGTTATAGTGAGCTTCATAACCAAGGTCCTGGACAGAAAGAACAAAATTAGTGAATATACAAAAATGACAGGAAAGGAACACTTGGAGCTATGCTAAATTACTAGAGGGGACAATAGATTCACTTTTTCAGCCTAAGGAAG
>VZTM01002090.1:26277-41048 GCA_013400555.1 Jacana jacana
TAGTAGCAGATGGCCTCTTTCCTGCTTGTCTGGATTCTTTCCTTCTTGTCATAAGTGCTAAGACATTCTCTTCTTGTATTGCACAGAAGTTATCCCAAGTCCTGCACAGGAAACATAACAAATTAAACACAAATTCTGCAGAGGATAAAGTGTGGTTCCAAAGAGAAATTAATTAGAGACCAAGTTACCTGCTAAGGATTACCTTCAGGATTCTATGTGTTGCCAGCATAGTTGAAAGGCAGGTTAACACCTTTGAAATTATCCCCAGTAATGAAAACCAAATGAAATTTGTATTCCAATATAGGATTGAGGATATAGATCTCAAAGCTATTTTCAATAAATATAGTTGCTAGCATTAGAAGTGAAAGGGTTAATTGGTTGTTCAGAGCTAAGTACACAGCCTTGTTAGTCTACTTGCTTCTCATTTACGTGTCTTGTGCCTAAAGAATTTCTAGATTTAAAAAAGTTAAACAGAATTTATGAAAGCCTAATCTTATTTTCTTTATTACAGAGATAGTTTTACTTGTTAAGGGCTCAGTCTGGCAAGCTTTATTTGTGTGAGTAATCCTTGATGAAGCAAGTAACATTAAGAACCTCAGCAGAATTACTTGTGTGAGTAGAAGCTGAATTGGGCTGTAAAATACCGAAACAATGGTTCATACATAGGTCAGCCAATTCAGCTGTATCTAGAAATATGGGACTCTAGCAATCCAAAAATCTAGAATTACAAGTGCTGATATTATAATGGATTGTTGGCAAATGTGTCAGAAATTCCCTGGAAAGCAAGTAAACCCAGCCATCAATCTTGACTGAATGAGCTAAAGATCAAAAAAGTTTTAAATGATGACCTGGGTGCCAAAAATCTTCTAATAATTTTAAAATCCCACTGTTAAATTCCCCAAATTGGCATGCAACTCTTATATAAATTTGAAAATGGGAATATCCCCAAAGCACAAGCAGACTACAGAAAGCAGGACTGAAACATAGAACGTCATGAAAAGTTAAAAGAACAGTTAATTAAGGGCACAAAAGATACTACAGTTGGGATTGCTAGTGTCCCATAATTAAAGGGGATATTGCAGAGACGGTATATTATCAATGTCTTGCAGGTTTTCAAACAATCTTCTGGATTTAAAATTTTTCCAGACTAGTGTTTGCTACAGGATGGATTATTGGTTTTTTCCCTTCCTTTTCATTCCTTTTTAAAAATTTCAACTAAAAATAATTCAGTCGTTTCTGAGAGCAAAGCTATGGGAGCATTATTTTTGGTCTGTCTGTTAGGAAAAAAATAAAGGAGCCCTAGCGTTCTCTTTGTCTGGTGACCCATCTTTGAACTAGGTAGCTTTAAATTTGGCAGGTGAGATATTTGATGAAGGACATTTGTGTTGCTGTTCCTACAGCAATTTGTCCCAGCCAAATATGACCATCTTACAAACTTCTAAAAAAATATATCCATATGTGCTGAAGTAGAGCAGTAAATTCTGCCATGATTCATGCTCTGGATATACAGCAGATTTGCCTGCTGCGGGACATGCTGGGATCGAGAACCGAAACAGAGAACCCACATCTTCTCTGCCAGGAAGTAGCTAGGCAGGGAATGTGAGAGACAGAAAGATAATTCAGACCTATGGAAAAAAAACCACTGCAACTGGACCAGGAATCCTACATGGCAGGGAGAGGAAGTGGCAGGGAAGGAATTTAGGCAGACATAAGCAGCAAAGGTGGAAGAGAGTCAGGAACAGGCACTGACAGTAGCAGTAGTGGACAGCCTCTTGATGATCAGTGTCCACTCTAGTCCATCCCTCTCTGGAACAAGAAGCATCCCAAGTCTATTGCTGTGTCTGAAACCTCTTTGAAACCTGTTACCAAATCATCCATCCGTTTTGCCAAATCTGTTCCTATCACCAGGTGTTGTAAATATAAGCGCAAAGAATTTTAGCTTTAGAGTTATTTTAGGGGGTGTCTGCATCCCAGTCCCCAGGTCAGGCAGTGACAGCACAGCTAACGTTACCCTAGTTAATTACATGTGGCAGTACAGTCTCACCACAAGCATAAATTTCACAAGCATAAATTTCATCCCTACTGAGCTTCCTGCTGCTACCTACAGTATAGAAATACCTAAAGGATTGAAAGGTATGTTTTCTGATGGCTTTGATGGGAAACTGTATTATGATTGCTATTTTCAGATTTTTTACAATTCCCCTTCAAAAAGTCTGTGCTCCAGTGCAATGTGATTTTGTCTTCAGTTGCCAATAAGAATCAAATTCAGCAAATACTCTGTCTTGATCCAGAATGTGTTATCAGAAAGAAATGACTTATTTTTTAATTGTGACTTTAAAGGATTATTGTCTGACCCAGTCATGCCTGTGATACCCCTCAGGTCTTCCTGGACTGCCTGGACTGGATGGCTTGGATGGACTAAAAGGTCAAAAGGGTTCTGCAGGAGTTCCAGGTAAAGGAGGGAAATAACTACATGCAACAGAAAACCTTATCTTAAATGACTGACTGTGCAAGGAATAGTACACATTGTTTTGCTATTTGCCTTGCCCAGAAGATAGCATTAAGGCTTAGAGTAAACTTTCAAACAGAATCTGAAGTATGCCTGATGACACACCTGCAGTTATTTGTGAGGAAAACTTTAAAACTTTCATTACTTACATAGTTTTGTTGGAACCTTTCAATGCTGTTTATAAAATGAAAACTCAAAATAGAGCCAAGTCTCCAGGTTTTTTGTATGTAGAAGATAAAATAACAAATGAAAAGGAGACTTGGGAAATCCCAGCCCCATTAAAGTCCATGGGAGTTGTGCTACATACTTGAGAGGAACCTGGATTTCACTAACACTGATCTATTTGCAACTTCAAAAGGTGCTTTTGAAGCAGTATTAATAAGCAGTGTTCACCATCTACCTAGAGATTACAAATTTGTACTAATGGAAAATTAAATTTAGGATCACACAATCAGTTTACATTTCAAGTTACAGACAATATCATCACATAAAATGACGCCTGAAGAAAAGCATTAAAGCAAAGAGATGAATTAGGGCCAGATTAAACAAAACTCTATCCAGCTTCCAAAACAGAACCAGAAAAATAGCACCAGGCAATCCTTGCAAGGAAGAACACCTGCAGCTGGTATTTCCATTCTGCACATCTGTATTTGTATTCACTGTAAGCTTTATGTACATAATTGTTTTCCTATAAAGGTCAAAGTGAAACAGGGCCCCAAGGATACCCAGGAGAACCTGGACCAAAAGGAGACAGAGGTGAACCTGGATGGCCTGGTATTTCTATTCCAGGCCCCCCTGGAGAAAGGGGGCTCCCAGGATTCCCAGGTAAGAAAGGATTTTCTCCTTTGTGGTGCCCTCCAGAGTTGAAATGAAGCTCCTACAGGCTTTTCCCTTGGTCAGAATGGACACATACCCAGAAGATTCCCCCCAGAAGCCCATTTCTATTACAATAATGTGCTGATGTTTCCCAAGTAGACACAGAGACCCCAGGATTCCTTGTTTATCATGTTACGGGAGAGGAAAGAATGAGAACGGAAAATGCTGGACTTGTACAGACTCAGGGAACTGCTAGGTGGAGTTGCCTCTTGGGAAGAAATTCCTAAAGAAAAAGAGTTGCAGGAGATCTGGTAGTCACAGAAACATAGTAAATCTATCAGCTGTTCTGGTATAAATGCAAGATGTAACTGTGTTACAAGCTTGCTGTATTTACTTAATAGCCTTGGTGTTATAGAATTCGCACAGAAATAAGAAAAAGCAAGTGTTTGAGGAGGGGCCGTGGAGATACTCAAACTCTAGCTAGGGAGCGTCCTAGGCAACATGCTGTAGCTGACCCTGCTTTGAGGAAGGGGTTCAACTAGAGGAGTTTCAACTAGAAAGTCTCCAGAGGCCCGTTCAAGCCCCAGCAGTTCCGTGATTAGAAATGACATTAGCTTTACTCTACTAAACATTGCCAGTGTCACATAACACAGCAGAAAAATAGCAGAGGGGAATTCTGATGAGGTGAATGAAGACACAGTCATTTTTCTCAATTAAGTTCCTAATTCATGAGCTGGGGGAGTCAAAAGAATGGTGGTTTTGAAGGAAAGGAAAGGAAAAGAAAAAGGGGTCAAAGTTTAATCCTAAAATGTATTAACGCCACTTGACATAGGATGGGCAAGGCCTCCCATGGGATACTGTGTCCAGCTTTGACACATTAGGGATAACTCACTAGAGAGTAAATGCAAAGATGGAGTCAAGAATAAGATTGAAGAAACTAGATTTGTTTTTTTTGTAGAAAAGAGAAGGCAACAGGGTGTAACATGATGATAAGCTGTGACTACTCAGAAACGTTATGCAGAGGGTGATAACTGGTAACTCTTCCTGCCTGTCACATATAAGAGCACAAATGCCTTATGTTGCAAAAACTCAGATTAAAAATTAGGAAATAAATAAATTTAAGGCTAGTAAATTCATTCTTGTTCACTGGTATTCTTTAGTTTAAATAGATTTTATGGAAAGAATTAAAAAATATTAAATATTTTCACTTCTACAAGATGTCTTCATTAGCCTAATCACTGGTATTTTCCATATACAAGTGAGAGTATACATTACCTCTGTGACTTCATTTGTCAGCATTCTTTTACTAACTTATGTGATCTATAAAAAAACAAAACAAAAACCTCCAAACACTCAGATATTTTTTTTCATTCCTGTTGTTTTTTTTATAAAATGTAATCCCTTAGGTAGAAGAGGATCTGCTGGACCCGCTGGACCTATGGGAAAATGTCCTTATGGCGCGCCTCCTGGTCCTCCGGGTGATCAAGGACCACCTGGTTTAGATGGCATCAGAGGTATTAAAGCCAAAAATAGCAAATTTGATCATGCAAAAAGCTGCTGAGGCTACTAAGAGTCACTGGGTTACTGTCTGTGGAAAAACATGTAAAAACGCATAGGGAACAAAGAAACCAATCGATCTCTCAAGTGAATGCACAGAGAAGAGAACACTGGAGAGATCATCAGAGCAAGAATAAAATACACATCTCCAGATTGATGTTTCTGGCCTTTATGGTAATTCTGAACAAGTCTTACTGCCACAACAAATCTCAACTTCCACAGAAGCAAATGGAAATAAGATTACTGGCCTCTTCTTCCTAGCAAGAAGGATAAAACACATTGTCCAAAGGCCTGGCATTGTTGGTAAACCCAAAAGAGCTTTCCAGTCTAAATCCAGACCTGGAAAAGCTAAAGATGGCAATTCTTTTTAAAGCATTTATGTAGACCTCACCTCTGTTACAAGCAGAGGTTGCCAAGCAATCCAGTCAATTCCTATAGATTCTGGGCCTCCAATGCAGTTGTTTCAAGTTGTTCTGAGCCCTTACATTAGGTATTAGNTCTGAATTATCTGAATCCTTCCTTACTCAGTATAAAGACTTACTTCCTATTGGGAAATAGGTGGTGGAGATTGGAAGGGTAAGCAACGCTGTAGTAAATATAGAAGCAGGGTCTTGATACACGTAACGTTAACTTGCCACCTTTTGCTTGCACTAATCTACGTAGTTTTGGGAGCTATTTCTATTATTGTCTTCCTTACAATGCCTTGGAGGAAGGCTAATGCTAATGTTTCCAAAGACACGTAAGGGCTGTCCCGTGTCCCAGGGAGAAAACGCAAAAGCAAAAAAAACCAATGGAACATGGCTATTTTCAGATGTTTCTGCTTTGTGCATATATTAAGAATAAAGTTCTTTTACCATAGGTCAGCCTGGGAATCCTGGTCCTCCTGGAGAGACCATCTTTGTGCGAGGAGATCCAGGTGACGTTGGTATTCGAGGGGTACCAGGTAACCCTGGGCAGCGAGGGCAACAAGGAGTCAGAGGTCTTCCAGGGAACCAAGGAAGAAGAGGCTTGAAGGGTATGATCAGATATTTTTACTAGCACATGCACTTGTGCCCAGTCCCACACAACTGAGCCTTGTGCACAGGGGAATGCCCTGGAGACTGAGCCAGGCAGAAGGGGTAGGCTGGATGTTTCACAACTCTGGCCTGTTAGCTGCAGGTAAGATAGGGCTGAGGTAGGTGAGAGTAGATCCAGATTCCTATGTACTGATTCCAACAACGTGTTGGAAGACTTCCCTACCAGCCTGAGAATGAGGCAGTAAAACTTTTGAGTCAGCTAGATAAAGCAAACCTTGACCTCACTGCAGGGGTCCTCAGAAACTATGGAAGATGCAGATGTGTTTGAACTAATACAGAGTCTCACATTTGCCCCATATCAATAGCTTTGGACTTCCAACAGATTCTTTAGTTTGAAAACAGGAATCTAGATACTCTGCTTCTGCACACTGTAGAGGAGTCCTATCTACACAATCTCTTCCAATCTGTACAAAAAGAAAAGTTTAATTCAGTTCAAGACCTGGGAGAGAAGAGGAAAATGTGCATTCTTTCTGGAAAGAACAGAGTTGAGCTGGCCCAAGCATTTTTTGTTACTCAGGCAGCCAAGACTTCATTTTATTTATGTTTTCAGCTTCTCAGAACACAACCATGTGTGACTGCACAACCGTTTTCCTTCCAGGTCCTATGGGAATCCATGGCCCACAGGGTCCACCTGGTGCTACAGGACAAGCAGGAGACCGAGGTTTTCAAGGAAAACCTGGTCCCAGAGGTCCTCCAGGTACTTAGGTGTTTTTCATTGACACTTGATTTTAACTGTGACCTTTCTATTCATATATAGTCTTACTAATGTTTACTTGCTTATCAACAATTTACACTATCTCAGAAAGAAAAACAAAACCCACAATTTAATTGATTTCTCATTTGAGTTGTGTAAAAATTTCTGCAATATGTATTTTTTTCTAATGTCACCTCATGTAAATGACTTCAGTTCTCATTCCATTCTTTACTCCAATTTACATGCCTGAAACTTGTTTCCACCTGCACCACAATGGCCATACTCTGCTTCCTATTTTTCAAATCCTTCAGGTTTCATAGGTAAGTTCATGACTATTGATTATTGTTCTTTTCCTGTGGTGTTCCTTCTGTATAGATACATTCCACTTTCATTAGAAGGTAATTCTTGGCTTGGCTGCTAGGAATAGCAGATGCTGCTACAACAGCATAGTTCTAATAGGCTTTTCACATCAATGGCTAGCGCTTCCAGCAGACGATTATCACGATAATACTTCAATGACAAGTCTTATGCTGTGATGTCAATTAGACTTGTAAAACACTTTTGCTTCAAAATATCACTTTGCTTTTTGGTTGTCACAAAACATACTTTCTAACCAAAAATTTAGTGAAAGCTTACTCCTAACCCTGAATTGCTACAAACACTGAACTTTTAATCAGACTAAATTGATCCGATTCTGATTTTACTCCAAAACATTAATAGCCAAAAGCTCCTAGCAACTTTCAGTACATAAAATGTGGCCATTCTTCATTTTTTTATTATTATAATTAGTTTAAAGTGATATTACGGGTTAGCTTCTTTGTCCTGCTATCGATGGTTTTGCAGCCACAGAATAGGCAAAGTACCATAAATCTTCACATGTGCCAAGGAGTTTGCACTGAACTTGGGTAGACTTTAGGCTTTAACTCAAATCAGTTTGGAGTATGTTAGGACAGAAACTGTACACAAATATTTGAAACATATCAGCTAGGATACACTTGTTAACACATACTTGCCGTGCTGTTAAATGCTGTGCTAAAAGAATGAGAGTAAAATTAAAAGCTGTGAGTCTCGATAGTTCAAGATTTTAAAATACTTAAAGTACACTCTTGACTACCAAAAACCAGCAAACAGGTGTGATGATTTCTCACATGGGAACTATTAACCGAACTTCTGTCTAATTTACTTTCTTCTCACACGTTCCAGGTGACCCTGGTGAACCAGGAAAAATAGATGATTCATGCTCTGCAATCCCAGGGCCTCCTGGGGAAGCAGGGCAAAGAGGACATAATGGCCCTGTAGGATTACCAGGGCCAATAGGCCACCGTGGACCCCAAGGTAAGCGTGTCTTTTGAAAGCTTGGATGTCTACTTTAGCCATTTAGACAACAATTCGAAAATGGTCAAAATGTGATTGATAATTCTCTGTTTTACCCTGTCAGACTGAAATATTCTTCTGATAGATAAAAAACCAAGGGTGATGCTTTACTGAATATGCCAGCAGAGTGGCCAGATTCATAGAAATACAGCATAGCAAGTCTGTGTACTGTCTTCAGTTTAGGTTGTGCCTAAATGTGGTGTCTTCAGTTCAGATTAGAAGCTCAGACTGGGATTCCTCATGTGATTTTAGATATTCCCTACTTGGGAAACCATTCCCCACTGGATGTAGTCCCTCCATGTTCTGCAAGTACTCTAATACATTACTTCAGAGGAAGTTTAGTACATGTTTAAAGTCTTTGCTGAATTGGGTCCTAAAAGATGGTCTGTCATAGGATAAGTTATAACTGCAGATACCGATAGCAGTTCTGCAAGAGGCTTGTCATGATAATGTTTGTTAGTAGTTTGATTTCAGCTGGAGATCACACAAGTTCTCTAGAGAGGACATAAAACCTTACCAGCTCCTCTGAGCTACTACTCTGGCCACAAAGAGAATAAGTTGTAAAGAGAATTCCCAAAAGAGCAGTGCAGTTCCGCGCTTCTCTGTCCTGAAGTGTTATTTCTTGGTGGTGTCAGTTCTGACTGACCCTCTGCATGCCGTGTATGTTTGGACAATGTCTGACCTTTAACTGCAGCCATATCAAGGGAAAGTGCATGCTTTGCATTTATCTAGGAAGAAAAGGAGAAGAAGGGTCATGCGGCCTGCCAGGTCAAGATGGCTTACCTGGGGCACCTGGACCACCAGGTGACCAAGGGCATGTAGGAGAGGAAGGATATGCTGGGCCACAAGGTAAGAATGGAACATGACATTTTGGGAGAGATGTGTGAGCTGATGTATACACGCTACATTTTCTCACTGCTTCCCCAGTTCACACACAGATGCATTCACCTCTGGGCTAAGATATTCTGACACTTCTTTCCCTCTCTCTGTTCAAGCACTGATAGTGATATTTGTGAATTATTTCATAATAGATTCAAAGACCTATCAGAAGAAAAATTTATCTCAGCATCCATTATTAACCAGAAAGGCAATTAACCACAGATGTTTAAACACCATATATCAATAGGTGCACATTTCCGAGCCAGGGCTAATGGTGTGACTGTGAGCAATTAAAACTGTATTTCAACTGTGACTGCTGTTTAATGAATTAATGGTTTAATACATACATGAGGAAAAGGCATTGACTGTTAATGCAGGGATTCAAACTCAGTCCAAACAAGTCATCCAAGCGAGTAAAGTCTGGGAAATCATTGCCTACCTCCATTCGTTTCTCAATCCATACAGCACAGGACAGACGCACAATAGAAAAGTCAACTGTCAGGCATCCAGTGGCAATCTAGTTCCTTGATCTCCCAGAATAAGGATAACAAGAGTCTACTGGTGTCTCCATTGCCCATGGCAACCCATGAAGCTGTATTATATTCAGTCAGGAACCTCTTACTGACCATGTAAATGTAGTAAAAGATAAAACTTCACACTAGTTGTGTGTTCATACTGGTAAATTTCTTTTACCTTTTCTCCTGTATAAGGTCCACCTGGCCAGACTGGTATCCCAGGACCACCAGGCCCCCATATTAGATCTGCAAGCGGATTCTTGCTTGTCCTTCACAGTCAGTCAGACAGAGAACCACTCTGTCCACAGGGGATGCCAAAGTTATGGACTGGCTACAGTCTGCTGTACCTGGAAGGACAAGAGAAAGCTCACAATCAGGATCTTGGTATGTATTGTAATAGATCATTGCTCTCTAGTTAATGTCTAATATGGTGTGATCTATACAAAAAAACAGACAAATCAAATGGAGCACACTATAGAATCATCAATTTAATATTTTCTCCAGACTCAGAACTAATTTACACCAATTATAATGAGCTTGGTTAGCCTGCCTCTTATAGAATCCATTTTAAATGGGTTTCTGCTGCTATGCAGTTGAATGAAAAAAAAGTATTTCTACCTCTAAATAACTCATAATAGGAGTTGGAGAGTAGCTTATTTCAGTCTTCCTGGCTAGTCATTTTGGGCTGTCTTTGAACTCACCAGAGAGATTTTCCTAGATCAGGAATCTCATTTGGCTGCTCTGAAATAACTCACTGGAGGATCTGCATCTTTTTACTGTGAAGGTAGCTTGGAAAAAGAGCTGTTTAAGTTGGATAGTATAAATGAGCTTTATAAAAAAATTGCATGTGGTGTGAAGAGCAGAACTCTATGCTTTTGAGAGTCAAAAGGTAATGCTTTTTTGAAAAAATAAACAGAGCCACATTTCTCCTAAAGACAGCCCCTTTTACTGTCTTAGACATTGTTTCTTCTAAGCATTCTACAATTCTGACTGAAATGAGCTAAATAAGCTGCCTGATATACTGACTGACTGCAATTTGCATAGAAGAAATTTCCTAAATTCTTGTTGTCTTATTATACAAGAGGCAGAGAAGTCTCTGAGGAGGAAGGATGATCAAGGACCTAATAAGCTTGACAAAAATAAGTGTTTAGAAGAATAATAAAATGAGACTTTTTTTTAGCACAGCAGTGTTGTTTTGAAATGTTTGCACTATTTGGCCTTCCCCAGGAGAGCCAGTTGATAACAGAATGCCTTATAACAGCAGTGAAAATAAGATTCAAGGAAAATACAGTCCTTGTTTCCTGTGACAGTGTGTTCTTTTTGCAGGCATTTTCCTTACTCAGGCTATTCTGGATCCTTTATTGTTAGCCCAATGGAATATCACCAGTGATAAACAAAACTAGCTCTGTGTAGGAATGTCACGTCTTTAAAGAAGGCATTAGGGTTTGGGAGCATTACAGAAATAATGCATCATGCACAAAGTTTAAGGCAAAACACATAGGCAGTGATTACTGTTAACTAAATAGGTCATGGTGAAACTCAGTTCTGGGAGAAGAATTTCACCTCTGAAGTATGCACTCGTCCCTTCCTAATTCCCACTAATGTCTGCCTGATGAGTGTTTTGCAGGATTGGCTCTGCAAAATCCCTCAATCCTTTTATTTCACTTTGAGAGTCTGTGAAACCTTTCTGGAAGGCAACAGAACAGCTGCTGAGATTTCAGCATAATGCACTGGTAGCAATGGCTTGTCATGCTTTACAAAACTTTTCTATTTATCAGCACTGGCATTTGGCTTCTCGCTGCTCCTAATGACTTTGTAAATAGCTAATCCCTTTTAAACCAGCCGCCACCTCTTGCCTAATTTATTTTTCAGTGTTGGTACAGCTGAGAAATTTGTTATCATAACTGTTTCCCATGGTGATAAACCACGTCACATTTAAATACTAGATTTTTAAAAAATATTATTGGTCCAAGGAAGATAGTTACCATTAAAAAAAATTCTGTTTTCAATATAACTAGCTATTTTGGTAAAGAGCCTGGAAGGTTTAAGATCTGTGAATTATGTAACTCCCATTATGATACATAGTTTTTCAGCAGCATTGGCCAGAATAGTATTTTCAGTTTATCTAGAAAGGAGTAGAGTAATTTTCATTATTTGTTATTACTATTTTCAGGTCTGGCAGGATCTTGTCTTCCTGTGTTTAATACTATGCCCTTTGCTTACTGTAACATCAACCAAGTTTGTTACTATGCCAGTCGAAATGATAAGTCTTACTGGTTGTCAAGTGCCGCTCCTCTACCCGTGACACCACTCTCTGAAGAGGAAATACAGCCCTACATAAGCAGATGTGCCGTATGTGAGGCCCCTGCCCAAGCGGTGGCAGTTCACAGCCAAGATCAGTCAATTCCCCCCTGCCCAGAGAACTGGAGAAGTCTTTGGATCGGATATTCTTTTCTGATGGTAAGAGGCCGGGCACATCATCACGTAGATACAGCTTTTTTCATACAACTTTTCTCTTCTAAAGGTTCCAAGATTTTTAGCTCTGCAAAGTAAACTATCCAATCTCTAGCACACATGAAAAAGGAAGAGTCACAAAGAAACCAGACAAGGGTTGGTTCCAATTTGCAGAGCCTGGCTGTAGCTATATAGACTGAAGTCATAGCCTTAATCTACGCATTTCTTAAAATTACAAAGATTTTGCGTGTTTGTAAGAAACAATGGGATTTTCACATACAGAGACACACTTTGCAGAACTAGAGATCTAGGTCTTTTTAATGGCATCCTCTAGTTACATTTGCACGAGCGCAGATAACAGCATCGTTTGGAATCTACCTGGATTACTCCTTTTTCCCTGTTTGTTTAATACCACAAAAAAAAAAAAAAGTGAGCTGGCTCTAGACTTTTGAGATTAACTCATTACAAAGCAAATTAAGATTTTCACCAGGAAAGAAAGCTTACTACAACTTAAGATCACCAAGACCAGTGCAGTTAAAAGCAAATAAAAGTCAGAAAAAGGCAGATTAAGATAATTTACCTATTTTTTCATGTAGTTTTCAAGTTCTTTCATTGTTCTTTCCAGCACACTGGATCTGGTGACCAGGGTGGTGGACAGTCTCTTATGTCACCTGGAAGCTGTCTGGAGGATTTCAGATCAGCACCATTCATTGAATGCCAGGGTCAGCGGGGAACGTGCCAGTTTTTTGCTAATGAATACAGTTTCTGGCTGACAACAGTGATGCCTGAATTGCAGTTTGCATCAGCCCCCATGTCAGGAACTCTTAAAGAAGGACAAGAGCAGAGGAAAAAAATCAGCAGATGCCAAGTATGCATGAGACATGACTAACAGGCAAACCAAAGCCAAACAGCTAGAACAAGACTTCACAAGGACAAAAGCACACCACGGGTTTAAACGGTATAAATTTTTTTAATATATTTGAAAGTGTGCAGCACTGTTCTTTTTGTTTAAATGGATATATAAGACTGAAAAATGAAGGCTCTGTTAAGCCTCATCCACCCATGGACACACGGCTATAGGTAATAAGTAACTTCATTCAAAGAAATGCAACTCAATAATGAACGCTGGAATCCACTGCAGTGATGTATAGGTAACAAGGAGAGCTTGGAGGGCTGAATCTAGTCAGGGACACTGGGGAACCACGGAAGATGTGCAAGAGAATGGATTTCCTGTGAGAAATGACATTTACAACAGGAAGATTATATACATTTATATGGCATGTTGTAAATATTTTTACTTAGAGATACAAATGTGAGAACATACAAACATCTTAAAGCCCTGTGGCTGAATTTCCCAAGCTAAAGAAACGTGCTGTTTCTGAGGGAAGGGGAAAAATACAGTTGCTAAAAAAACCTTCATAATAAGGGTCAAAGTCTTTTACCATTGCAGTACAGAACCAAACCATGAAAGAACTGCTAATTGGCCTTTCATAAGCAACAAAAAGGTTTACATCCATTTAACAGCAGATTAAGTAAGAAAATACAATTAGCTGAGATAAGGAATCCTTAAAAAGCTATATTCATAAGGAATCCTTAAAAAGCTATATTCACAGTTAATTTCTAAGAGTAGTTAAATTAAATTATTAAGCTCAAATACAAGTAGCTGAAGAAACAAGGCAGTTCCTAATACTAATTGAAAAGAAATAGTAGCAGAGGAATCAAATGAGTGAATTTATCTGAGTGATGAATATCAGAAGTGTTAGGATAATTGTCTAAACTTGAAACTACTATGTGTTGTTCATTTTTGGCTTCATTTTGTAAATACACCATGAAAAAAAAAGAACCATTGCCTTCAAGATCCTTATGGAATCATAGCTCTAGAGATGCTTTTTATTTTCTAAAGTGTTAATGTTTAAACTGTTTATAAGCTAATGCCCTAATAATCTATTGAAAAAGCTCAACACACCTCTACCTCCTTCATCCAGCAATAAAGCCCGAACTGTTAAATGTGCATTTCAATTATGGTGAACCTACTCAAAACACAGGTTGCCAAAAGAGAATTCATCACGTGCAGGACAGTCACAAACGCTTCTTTTACCACTTAAAGAAGCTACATTTTACATGAATGGAATGTTTTTTCCCAGCACTCCTCATTTCAATTTGTGTTCACTAAGGGAGGTGCCCTCAGCAAAAAGATATTCAAGGAAACTGAGATCCACATCCAAGAGTTCTAATTCAAAGTAAAACCCCTCTGAAGCCATCACGAGTATAACACCCTGATCAGCCAATTTAAAAGTTGGATACACAAACTCAAAAAGCAGGAAAGACAGACCTTCCAGTCTCAGACAGAGGAAAATAAAATAGTAAGTCCATCCACGTGTAAATACGTCAGTCTGTGCCGCTTCCTTCTGACAAAACCAGGCAAAGCTGCGGAGCTTCCAAGGTCACTCCTGTGAGAATCAATCAGCACGTGAAGGGGAGGACCGTGCCTTAGTCACCTACTCTTTGAGGTATCCGCACTGCATTGCCAAAAAAGGCCATCAGTAACACACAATGGGCTCGTAGCTTCAGCTTATGCTCACAGTACCAAATGCCCCACTTCCTGAGTGGACTTAGCTAATCCCACATTCAGGTCTCATGAACATTTCCTGACAGTACTCTCCAGCTCCTTGTTACTCATTGGCAGCCTCATCTCTCGTTAGAAACTCCTTGGAGAAGGCAGTAAAGAACTGAATTTGACCCTGCAGCAGGCAGGATGCTAACACCAACACAGAAGATCATAGAATCACATAGGTTGGAAGAGACCCCTGGGATCATCAAATCCAACCATCAGCCCTACTCTACAAGTTCTCCCCTACACCATATCCCTCAACACCACATCCAATCTACTCTTAAAC
>VZTM01002090.1:41279-66432 GCA_013400555.1 Jacana jacana
CCCTGCCCTCAAGCAGATCAACACTCCCACCCAACTTAGTGTCATCCACAAACTTACTGATAGTGTTTTCCATGTCCCTATCGACATCATCAATGAAGATATTAAAAAGGAAAGGCCCCAATACTGAGCCCTGAGGAACATGATGATGCTGGATACCCTCAGAGGTCATTGGAATTAGAGCCATTTGGGTGATCCATCCTGGAATTTAATTGGAACCCCGTGATTTACAATGAGGAGACTTGCTCGCCCATCAGCCTCACACACTGTGGCACCGTATGCCTGCGAAGCGGGGAAGGTGCCCGGCTCTAACTCATGGCAAATCCTCAGAGCAGGCATCACGTTTCTCTCCCTCCTTAACGTCTCTCCCCATCAGGATCTCTGGAAAATAGGAGTGGAAGAAAAATGCTGCCCAAGAATCGAGTCCTGACCTGCTGTTAAGGAATATGTCATTTTTTGCTTCATTTGCTGTTTTTCATAA
Source organism: Jacana jacana (assembly GCA_013400555.1). NCBI lineage: Eukaryota > Metazoa > Chordata > Aves > Charadriiformes > Jacanidae > Jacana > Jacana jacana. The sequence goes on from VZTM01002090.1 coordinate 41,758, forward strand.
GAAAAGAAAAGAGATGCACAGATGCTGTGTATTCGGTGTGTCCAAAACATTAACGACTAAAGCACAACTATCCAGCAAGAATCAGATAGCAAAACGGCTATTGTCATTTGATCACAATGGTGCTGTATTGGGAAAATGGTATTTTTAAAGCATACATCAATTAATTTGTGTCCATTTGTTTGCAAAACATCCCCCTAAAGTTTTCAAGCACACTGTTGAGGGAAAACTGAATTGGATCCGCAGTCATGCCTTCTGCTCCCGGTACACAGCTGAAGATTGCCCATCTGTAACAGTGTGGAAGCTCTCTAGTGCAGTGTGTAAGAACACAACATCAACCCTCCACAATTCTTTAAATATCACCATGATCCAATTTCAGGAAATAAAGCACGTTGTTCTAGGGGAACTTACTTTCTGGTGTTCCACATGGAGCACCCTAAATAGCATCGCCTTACACTGATGTTCCAGACTGAAGCCCGGCCTTTTCAGGTCTCACAAGCAATCCTGAAATAACTGTCATTTAACTGAGTCTGCCAGACACAGAGAACAGCTGCAAATATGAGGACTTCTGTTCTAAAGCTTTACATGCATTAGAAATGTATGAGCAAGAAAAGAAAAACAAACAAGCTTTCAAAACCATGGGGGAGATTTGTAAGGGGGAACAGTCATTTGCAAGAAAAAGGATCACTCCAAAGACAGCTGTGAAGAGAAGCAGACGGGAAAGGACAGAGGCTGAGCCGCCTGCACTCCAAAATGATAAAAAATTTCTGAGGACTGTTCTGGTGAAAAAACTTCCCAGCAGGTGAAGCAATTGCTGCATCAAGACCTATGGGATTGTATTTCAGAATCAGCATTTTAAACTAAACGAACAACAAAAGCAGGTGTTGAAATTCCACCCACCTTAACCAGCTGGAAAACTAGCCAGGTGGAGGAAAAACCACCATCAGCATTCAAACAGATACTGCTCCATATTCATACTCAACAGCTTTCCCCTCTTCTAGTCACTTCATCCAGATGTTCCAGAAGGTACTGTAAGTTCAATTAGAGGTGATATAAGTGTAAAGTGAAAAAACAACTCCATATTTATCATTCTGGAATGAATGCATTAAACAAATGTGTTTCCTCAGTGTAGAGTGTCTTCAGCATCTAACAACACTTCATACCAAAGCTTACCTTGTGCTTCACCACACAGTGCTCAACTGCTGCTCAAAAGATGACAGGCTTGAGCTTTGTACTGCTTGAGATTTCACATATTGTAATGTTTCCCACAAATTCAGTGAAGTAGAAATGCAAAACAGGCGAGAGAAAACTCCAACCAATTTCTGAAGAACCGTACACAGTAAGAACCACACTAATGAACTCTCCCAGAGTCAGCTGCCAAACCAGGAGCCACCACTGTGCGTTACCTCCTGCTAGTTCACAGCAAGATTTGGAATGAAGCACTCCAGCCCCAAACCTACATCGTGTTCCGCTTGGTGGAACAAAGGTTCGTTACACAGAAAGCAAGGTCTTTGTCGGGATTTTGTTTTCCACACACTGATCACAAACACCACTCCTCTTGTAGGCAGATGCTCCTTCTTACCCAATTTAGCATAATGAAGACACAGGTGTTTTCATTAAAGCGGAGATTAAACTTTCTCAGAGGCAGAAAAATTCTGATGGGAACTGAAGGAACCTGGGTTAGAAATGGTCACTCTGAGGCAGTTGCAACTGTAGTTTGTTAAATTCTGCAGATTAGTTTAAAAACACTAAAGCAAATTGTTATTTCAAATTGTTTTGATTTCAGTGTGCTTAAATATTTATGATGCATGTAAAAATGGTGCCAGTGGCACACCACTTTTGGTCATACACAGATAGGGTCTGTCCATGCACATACAGTGTGTGCTTCCTGATGATGTGCAGAAGCTGAGATTTCAAGCATCCTGCCTAAAGAAGTGCTCTACCGCTGCTGTGACTTCCCAATTAAACACATCCCTGACCATCTGCCCACTGTCCTACTCATTTCACTCACACAACCCAACTCAGAAATGCATTTTTATCATCTCACTTCTCATTCTGGATTTCAGGTCTGTAGACACAGGTAGCACTGAAAAAGGAACAAATGATGTATTTTAATACAAGCAGAAACCTCAGGGCTAAACAGCAGCAAAACAATTACCTTGATTCCTCTACCAGATGCCATGCAGTACCCAGGTACCTGCAGCATCCCCAGACCCTGCACAGCAAAACCCTTGTGTTCACACAAGCATGTACTTCAGTGCTGCTGTTTGGAACAGCAAAGCTTTCCAGAAGCAAGGCCGCTCTGACCTCAGTTCTTTTTTTTTCAGAACACTGAACAAAATGCAAACGGGAGGTTTGACCCTTGCACACCAGATATCTTAAAGCTTTCATCAGAAGTTGCTGAATTATATTTTGTACTAACGTGAATACAGTACTCAGCACTGGTGAGACCGCACCTTGAGTATTGTGTCCAGTTCTGGGCACCTCAGCACAAGAGAGATACCGAGGTGCTGGAGCGAGTACAGAGGAGGGCAACGAAGCTGGTGAGAGGCCTGAAGAACAAGGCTTATGAGGATCGATTGAGGGAGTTGGGGTTGTTTAGTTTGAGGAAGAGGAGGCTGAGGGGAGACCTCATCACTCTCTACAACTGCTTGAAAGGGCATTGTAGGGAGATTGGTGCTGGTCTCTTCTCACGGGCAATGAGCGACAGGACAAGAGGGAATGGCTGCAAGCTGCAGCAGGGTAGGTTTAGGCTGGACATTAGGAAAAAATTTTTCACAGAGAGAGTGGTCAGTCAGTGGAATCAGCTGCCCAGGGAGGTGGTGGAGTCCCCATCCCTGACTGTGTTTAAGAGCAGATTAGATGTGGTGTTGAGGGATATGGTGTAGGGGAGAACTTGTAGAGTAGGGCTGATGGTTGGACTTGATGATCCCAGGGGTCTCTTCCAACCTAAATGATTCTATGATTCTATGAATGAAAAATCTTACCAAAACCAGTTGAGCTACACTAGCTACTTGAGTTAACACAGCGGCTGAGTCTCTCTTTTAAGAGCAACAATCTACCTGGTTAATTGGGCAAAAGAATAGACAATAGCCTTCTCTGATGCAGACCTGGGTACATATATACACATCCTTTAAAATTAATTTTTAAAAAGTCAGCAAACAGGACATCCCTTAGTCATTAATACTGCACAGCTTTAGGAGCAGTTTCTCACCTTGGTACATGGGTAAGGAAAACATGGGTTCACAGAAGTGGCCCATCCACCGAGAGCTCTTAAGAGATCCCTGTATGGAGCGATTTGGTGAAGGATCTAATGTAATCCAACATTCTCCACTAAGGCAAGAACATTTTCAGTGTACCTGCTCAACAGCCCTAAAGAGATGTTTCTTGAACCTGCTCCAACAAGACTAAAGAAGGAAATTCCGGAATATCCCTGGCCTACGAGAAAAGGTCACTATCTACACAGTTAGAATTCCTTTGTGAATTGGGCCAAATTCTTCTTGTCAATGGACAAAAAGAGATGAACTTATCAGTGTTCTCAAGCAGCAGAAGACTGCTATCACACATATACTCAGTCGTCTCCTTTAATAACCCAATTGCTTTACTCTTCTGTGCACGCCACATAAACAGAAGTGCCCAAGCCACATGTGATATATTTAGCAAACTGTCTGTCTCTAATTTTGACTGCTTCTGACAGTGAATGGGTATCAGTACTGATTACCAGATTTAGACCCTTCAGAAAGCACAACAGTCCTTTGGAAAGAGTTCTGCAACTGAAAACTGAGAACTGCTCCTATTTCCTTCCCTATGCAATCTGGCAACAAATAAGTTACCAATCTCAGTTTTTATCACAAGGAAACAATTAGTATCTTATAATAAAACCATAAAAGGATTGGGCCCTTCGTGCCTACAGGCTCCTTCATGAAGCCCCAGCACATGGACATGAGTGTTTGCTGACCAGCTGTTCCACCTGTGTGATTCAGTGCTAAAGACAAACTGCTACAACTCACCAGTCGCAGAACCAGCGGTGACAACAAACCACAACACCCGTTCCCAGCATCACAACAACACAACAGGCAGCTGTACCCACAACTGCTTTTCAAGCCATTAATTCAGTTTTTCAGGCATATTTGCTGTGCAATCTTCAGGTGTTGTACACGTCTATTGAACTCCAGGGTCTAGATACAGGTTCAACAGTTCTTTTCCCATTTAAGAGTATACACACTTGGCATGGATGGGTATCATAAATAAGGACAGCAATAGATAAATAAATGTTACTTTTACCTTGCAGGCATTTCCATCCCTGTAATTAATACACAGCAGAAAAGGGAGTAATTCTGCCTTCATTTGGTGAGGATAACTATCTAAAGCTAAGTCTGCTTTAATAAAGCATTTCCTTCTCTCTCCAGACACATCGTCATTTCACAGACTTTCTCTCTACCACTAACTTAATGAACTTTTATGTCAGCTGCATCTATGTGGTATAAATAAACTATCTAATGATAAAAGTATCCTAAGAGGTGCATATAGTTGAATTGTTCTTTTCCCTTTCAAACAAAAACAGACTCAAAGGCAAAATTTTTCTGAAGTAGCCACTCCCTTCACTGTCTCCTCCTACACTCCTTGTAACAATAGAGTTCTTGGATTATTTTAAGTTGCACATGAAAATATAAAGTTTTACTAATACCACCTTATTTAAAAAAACAGCCCATGAAAATTCTGGTTTTGATTTTCAGCAAACAAGCAAGCAAAGCTTGTTTGAAAGGAAACTGTGGAAAACAAAGCTTCAGGCACAACACCTCCTCTGAGAGGAGGCTGGTACAGCAGAGCCAACGTGCTCTCCCCACCTGCACACCTCCCCCTGACACCAAGGTGTCATTTTAGGGAGAGCAGGACAGGTTTGGATCTTGCTTCCAGCCTGTATTGAGAACACTACCTTCCACCTGCACCTGCCCAGCACAATCTCTCCCGCTCTGGTGTGGAACACCTAGGAGTACTGTTTTCCCAGTATTTTAAGGGTCAATTTTTCCCCTTCAGGGGAAGTGGTTCTGCCAGGGGAAAAAATCCCACAACAACATACATACACCACACCACAATATATAATTAGCCCATGCTTAAAGACAAGACAGAAAAGGGAAAAGAATATTAAAAGTTAAACACACTGTTCTTTCACCAGATTTTAATTCTGGACTGCGAGAACCCCCTATTTATTAGCAGTAAGATGTTGGGTTATTCAACTGTTTAAGAATGTGCCTGTTACCAAGTCTGCTGACTAGGATTAATTAAGGGGGTGGAATTTCTTACATGGTACCTGATCGCAGAGTTTAGAGGAAGTACAAAAAATTCCACAAGAAATCACAGCTGCAGAGCAAAGGAATCAAACTTCAGATGCTGAAGTATTTTATACAAAACTACATAAAGTAAGGATTCTTTAAGAAAAGGTAGAGTTAGTCGGGCACTAGACAGTGTCAGAAAACACTGTCAGAAAACACACATATTTATTTACTTACCTGTGTAGATCACCCTTAATTTTCGTCCCTGAAGAGATAAAGTGCAGCAGAGCATGTGGTAGGAATTCATCTGCAGCTTCCACCCACCACCACCAGCGCTCTGAAACCTAAACTGATGGGGTTTCTTAGTACTAAAAATCCCACTGAGGAATCATTCTGTTAATAAACTTTCCAAAATATGCAAGCGCTGGAACTTTGCAATAATCCAATCCCCAAAATTCCAGTAAATTCAAAAGAAACAAGATTAATCCTAAACTAATCAATCCATCTGCCCCCTTGGTATCGCAAGTCTTCATTTCTAACAGCGCAGTGGCAGCTCTGTAATTTCAAATACACACCTTGTTATTATGATGAAAACCACACAGTTCTAAACGTAAAAAAATATTTATTTTGATTTTATATACAAAAAAGTCAAAACAGACGAACAATTACTAGGACTGACAATTTTTGTGACCATGAAATGGCAAGTATTCCTGACCTCACTTGACAAAACCTGGTGCTTCTAAAGTTATAATCATGTTTCTGATTTTACATAAGTGTCTTTTTTTTTTTTTTTCATCTGACTAGTGGTTAATCCAGTGGTTGTAAAATAATTAAAATAAAAGCCTCAGTGTAATTTACTGTGTTCATTTCTGTTGACCAGAGCATTAAAAGATTACTCTGAGGAACCAATGCTCCCTTCTGATTTACATCTAATTATTACCTACTGAGAAAAATACATCAAGTGTATGCAGGCTTGTGATACTTATTTGTAGTGAGCACAGAAAAGTGAGCCTACCTTAGAAGCATCTGCTGGTTTAGTCTATGGCTACTGCTTCTATAGAAAAGCAACCATGACATACAATTTCCCGGCTTCCTTAAAAAGGTAAAAAAGATGCTTTGAAAAAGGTTAAGTTACTAAAATACATTCTTTGTAAGGTATGGGCACCTGCCTTCCCATAAAAACTTTAACTAATTATTTCACCTCTAAAGGGAAGCATTTTTTAATTGAAAATATAAATATTATTTCCTAAAGTTTTTCTTAATAAGTAGTTACAACTCATTTTTATCACAGACAAGCTCTAAATAAAATAGGATGTTTTACAGAAGACTGCAAGACTGAAGCTTGTACTAAACAGCTCCTTAAGGCAAGGACACCCACAGCTATTTCTCACACAGTTTGCAAGACTGCTGAAAAGCCCGAGCCTAGGCTCTCATGATGCAGCTGTCGTCATCAAAGCACTCTTTTCAAGTGACATTTCACATGCCAACCCCAAAACCAGTTGGTCATCACAGACAGACAATTTTGGAAGGAAAAATTGCATAGATTTACAATTGTATTAAAGAAAAAAAAAAAAGTAATGTTTTATTCATCTGTGATGGATGAAGAAAACCTGTTGTCTGAGAATATCCATCACCAAAAAGCCAAGGAATTCTTGAAGCTACACAAAAGAATTTCAGAGAAAAACACAGTTTGGTAAAACCATCAGTTGTCTTCTGTATTTAAGGCACATTAAGATGGAGACTGCCAAAGATTGCATTTTGATTCTAATCTCATGGGTTTTAAGCAAGTTCCAATTTGAATCCTGAACTGCCAAAATCTCTTGCAGTTTTGCAACTAATAGTAAAATAAAACCTGGGAAGAGATTACAAACAAACCCTCAAATTACAGATTACAAATAAATCGGCAAATATTTTGGTAACTCTGAATAGCACTTTACAATTTACATCAACACCTGCCAGTTTCATCTTCTCTCAAACCTCCGCAGCCTTTGCCTTCTTATTTCCTCTTCTGAGCGTTGCTCAGGTGGAAACCAGAAACCATAGGGTCGCCACGCATTATTATATGTTGCCCCATCAAAATCTACAAGATACAATGAACAAGAACTGTTATTTTTATTCTGCTATATGAGAAAAATGCACATACACCCTGCAATCCAAAGCATCGCAACGCAAAGGAAACCGGGAGTTGAATGTTTCCAATTCCAACTGTTTCAGGGCGATTGCAGGTTCCAGCCACTGCTCTGAAATACCCTGAAATCAAAAAAGAGAAACAAAGCCCCAAACCAACAAACCACAACCGAAAGAACACCCAAACATCTAATAAGTATTAACCCCGGAGTTCACACTTTTCATGATCCTTATTTTATTTAAAAGTCCTCAGTAGTTCCTTTTAGGTTTGCTAGAAAGCAATTTTTTAAGCAATTTTAGCAATTTTGTCATGCAGTCCCCCAGGCGCTGACCTGCGCCAGACACACACACAACTCCCATCCGGCCTCGGCAGCCAGTTCAGAAATAAACTCACCCAGAGGGAACTGTAAGCAAATTAATCCAAGCAGAAATAGCCCATCAAGAGCAAAGGTTCTCTGCCCTCACACCCCAAGAGAAGGCGAGAACAGGCCGCTGCAGCAGCTCTCCACAATTCACATGAAGTGACCAAGCAAAGAAAGGGTTCAGAGGCTGTGGGGAACTGAGGGACCCTGGGGAACAGAAGCGAGAGATCACCTTCTGAGCACAGCCGCAGCCTTTGGGATCAGCAAATTAGCCTTAAAGATAACAAAACAACCTCTGTAGCATTTGGTGGGGTTTTTTTAAACATTCACTTTAAATTAGTTAAAGTGAATATGGAAAAACTGAAGTCATCATTGTAGTACTATTATGTCTGTTTTCAAAATTAATTTCAAATAGAGCTGTATCGTGTATCAGAAACTGCCTGTAGCAAACACGTAAAGCCTGTTCCCACAACAGGCAGCCCTTACCCAAGGCTCTGTTGGTTTCCGGTTCAATTGCAGAAGCATTTCAGTTTGTAGAGTACTCACCAACAAGTGTGTGAGTCTGGGAAAATATTAGGATATGCCCAGAATTTTCCTTTTGTGTTTGCCAAGAAGCTGAACTCTTGGAAAATGCTTCCAGAGAGAACTACAGCTGCTCAAACTCTGTTAGGCAGCAATATTAACATAAATATTTATAAAATGAGATGCACTGTTTCAAAGGATTTTTCAAAATCATATTAATACACAAGAATAAATTCAATGTATATTTTAGCATTTTATCTTCAGCTTGTCCCTGTGTCTTCTCAACTTGCTAGAAAATCTCACAAGTAGTGAAGCTGTTTCTTTGTCTCTGCAAACACCATGCCATTATTTGAGAAATACTGCCCACAATACTACAGGAAGTTAACTCTCAGTGGAAGTCAGAGAGTTTGGCACAGGTTACTAACTGCAACGCCTCTCAACTTTATCTTTTTAAATCTGAAAAAAATCTCCTTGTCTGAAAAAATTTAGACATGAGTAGGATGATTTTTATTAACAAAAATATATTGAGCTGAACTAAATGTTTGTTATAGTTATTTTACCTCATTTTACTCTCTTGTCAATTAATCATCAATTAAATACCAAGGTTCCTCATGAAAACATTACTGTTTTTATATAGCATCCGTAGTTTTTGTTTAGGAAATGAGCTATCACTTGTACAGTTAAGACAAGTACTGGCAGAGTCCCCATAAAACAGGCTCAACATTTCAAATAGAAATGTGCTTTAATAATCACTACAAATAAAAAGAGAGGGTATTTTTTAAAAATGCAAAATGCTCTGCCATCTGTTGGCCCCAAAATGAAAGACCAACAATGTCTTTTGACAAGCTTTATGTTCAAGAAAAGATACTATTCTACATCAAACAACATGGTGAGGAGTGAAGGTGTCTAAATGTGAAGGTTGGTTTTCTTTTTCTTTATGCTCTGGATGTTAAAGCAGACAAACTGTAAGAGTTTCTACGTTGGACATTTACAGCTCACGTGAGACCAAATCACCAACATGCTTGATCTCTGGAAATGCCCCACCCACTAGAAACTAGTTCTAGTCACAAAACTGAATGCCAGAACCACAAAAGACACCAGCAAAGAGGCACAAGTTGGTCCTATCTAGGCATAAGCCTTATCTTTTCCAAAGAGCTTTACATTTGAAACATCGTTCTGAAAGAACAAGTCATCTTGTGAAAAGCAAAGAAGCTGGAGAGTATTAAATGCTGAACTGCTTTAAGCAATTCAAAGAGAGATGCCTGAGGAGCAATTTAATAGCCAAATAATATGACTTATAACCCCTTCAGGTCCATAGGTTTTTGTAAGGATGACCAAGATGAGAGCTGCAACTGGGCCACCATCTCTCCTCCTTCAAGAATCAAAAATCAGTAGGTAGTTGGCTAAACTAAAAGGGGGAGGCGGGCAGAGGGGGAGAGAGCACATAAGAGCACATATTAGCTTGCAATATTAAATTCACATTTTTAATTGTGCACATAATACTCCATTAGCAAGTAAGAAGGTGACTGAATAATGCAATTTTAGACTCTTAAAGTGCATCTCTGCGGGGAAGTGTCAGGCGCTGTGTCGGTGCCCCTGCAGGGCCGGGGGACATCAGGGGTTCACCCAGCAGATGGCACCGGAGCCACACAGGCCACAACGGAAATGAGGACAAACTCCAGCCAACAAAGCATTCCGCCGTGTAAGCAGAATTAGGGTTATTTTGAAACAGATGGGCTCAGAGAAGCTGCTGCACTGAATATTATAGAGTTGTTTATTGTCTGGCTGGTTTGAAACCCAGGGATTATTTGCCAGCATCTTGCAGTTTCTCTGTCACATGAGGTTTCATCAAAAGGGAAGCAAAGCGAAAGCCACTGGAATACATATATTCCTTTTTCTTTTTTTAACAGACCAGTCCTAAATTCAGAACTTGCTATTCCTTACAGTGCTTACAGCAGAGTGTCTGTCCTGAGGAGCCTGACTGCACAACCAACATGTTGAGCCTGAAGCTGCACAGCTGACACAGCAATCTTCTGCACAAGAATCCTCCAAACTCTGCCTTACTATCACTTACAGAAAATGTCTAGTGTTTTTCTCCTGTTATGCATCTACGATACAATGCTGTTACCCTTGGACACGCACAACACACTAGTAAAGTACACACACAAGTAAAGTACGCTTACCTGAAGCATGATCTGGAAGAACAGACAGGAAGAGGTGAAAAAACATCAGTAATGACAACAATTCATGACTCAGAAATAGCAAAATAATCCCCAACACAAAACCAAAAGACAACTGTTCCCCAAAAGAAAGCTGACAGCTGAAAGGACATAGTCTGTGTCAGTGGAGTTTGAAGCTCTAGATACATCAGTCTAACAGATAATTCACAACTGCTCTCCTGAATATCACACCTGAACCTCCAGCCAAATGCTGACCACTCTGCAAACGGCATATAGATTTCAACAGAAACCCCAGAGATGGATCTGGTTTAAGGGAGATGCTCCAATCCCTTAATCATTTTTGTAGCCCTAAACATTTTCTTGAAATAATGTTTCCTGCAGCCAACAAATCGCTCAACGAGCTTGGGTGCTCACAAGCACAGGATTATTGGCATCATCTCAGGTAGACATCACCACGTTATACAGCTTGACCGCTTCACTGCATCTTCTGTATCTGGCATTTGATTACAGACCACCAGCATCTCTACCCGTGTCACTGTCAAGGGAGTGAGAGAAATGCTATTCATTGCCCTCATAGCCCACACATCTGGAAAACTCTTCCTTTTTCTACTAGCAACTGTTTTGAGTCTAAAGATAGCTTATGGAGCCCACAAAGCTAGGAAAGCTGCAAACCTTCTAGTACATGCAGACAGTACAGAGCATCTGTCTCTCTACCCTTAGGCAACCTTTCGTTAGCTCTGAAGAGGAAGGTTACTTTTCACTTCCTGAAATGAAAAGAATGGAAATATAAAAAAACGTATGGGAAGACCACAAACCATAGAATGGTTAGAGTTGGAAGGGACCTTAAAGATCATCGACTTCCAACCCCCCCTGCCATGGGCTGGGACACCTCCCACTAGAGCAGGTTGCTCAAAGCACCATCTAGCCTCGCCTTGAACACTTCCAGGGATGGGGCATCCACAGCTTCTCTGAGCAACCTGTTCCAGTGTCTCACCACCCTCACAGGAAAGAATGTCTTTCTAGTATCTAATCTACATCTCCCCTCTTTCAATTTAAAACCATTATCCCTTGTCCTGTCACTACACTTCCTGACAGAGTCCCTCTCCAGCTTTCCTGTTGGGTCCTTTCAGATACCAGAAGGCTGCTATAAGGTCTCCCCGGAGCCTTCTCTTCCCCAGGCTGAACAACCCCAGCTCTCTCAGCCTGTTTTCATAGGAAAGGTGCTCCAGTCCTCTCATTATCTTCATGGCCCTCTGCTGGACCCATTCCAATAGGTTCATGTGCTGTTATATAATAACCCAAACCTCTTATATAAATAACCCAAAATAACATCCTTCCTGTGCTGAGGACTCCAAAGCTGGACACAGTACCCCAGCTGAGGTCTCACAAGAGCAGAGGGGTAGAATCACATCCTGCAATCTGCTGGCCACACTTCTTTTGATTCAACCCAGGATGCGGTTGGCTTTCTGTGCTGCCAGTGCACACTGCCAGCTCATGTTGAGCTTCTCACCCACCATCACTCCCAAGTCTCCAGCCATTCTCCACCCACCCTGTATTTGTGCTTGGGATTGCCATGTCTCAGGTGCAGGTGACCACATATGGAACCCCTCAGTAAAGACTTCCTCAAGAGAAGCACTACTGATGTCCTCTGGGGGTCCCAGAATGACAATCTTCACAAAACAGATCAAGATTATTAAAATAGGTGTGAAAGATAGTTTATTTATCATTACTACTAAACAATACAAAATATCAATGTTTCAAGTGTTCTCTTTGAGAAAATTATTTCCTCCGTTTACAAACATATAATTTTAATGCATAATTATGCATAATTAGTCAGGTATTTTTGATGCATATGGAATTGGAAGAAGTAAACTGGATGGTAGGAGAAGCCAGAGTTAAACACCTGGTGTTGCTATAGTTTTCTTCCAGCCAATGCGCAGTCAAGTCTTAAGGTCAGTTTAGCCAACTACCTACTGATTTATTGAGTTGTGCAGACAATCCTAAGGAAAGGCAGCGCATACACAGCATCATTTTTCTAGGGATCATTTGACTGGGAGGCTTCCATAAAAGAGTTGCGGCAAACAAAACACTCGCAGCACCCTTTTCCCTGCTTGATGTTGCACTAGAAGCCAGAGAACTACAACTGAAAAAGACCCATAAAACAGCAAATCTGCTTTTATACTCTCCTCTCCTTCCCTCTGCAAAATGCAGACAAGCCATACACTAGATTTGGCTTTCTGCACTTATCACTGTCTAATTTTTCCCTATTCAGCTCCAAGCAGACCACATTTAATAGCCTACGCTATTGTTTCTAACACTGCCCTTTAAGTTTTTGTCAACGTATGAAGGAATTTTGTCATGCTAGGAAACAAACTATTCTTCCTGGTGCTGGTGCCAACACTCCTCATCTACAGACTTTGACATCGCAAAGTGGTGAAGAAGAGAAATGGAAGTCCAGCTACTGTTTCTGTGTTGTGCTTTGGAATAGCTGACAAATGAAAAATCAAAGTATCAGGACGTTAGTTGTGGCTAGTGAAGCTGGAAGGAAGGTAACATATAACGAATCCAGACAGATCTAGATTGTTAGACCAGAAAGTGAGATCTCTCTCAAACACCGAGTTTTGGTATTTTCTTGCCTTCAAAACAGATGATAAAATTGAGAAACACACAAACCCATTTCCCCTCAAAACATGAGGGATTTTAAAATTTATTTCAATCACACCTCAAATTCTCATCTTTGCTGTATCCCTATCACCAACATAAACTCTTATTAAAGTAAAAAAAGTTGTTAAAAGCACACTGGTAACATTTTGAGAGACCATCAGGCCACAGAATAAGCCAAAAGCTTACTGCACTCTCAGATCATGTTTTCAAGGATACAGACCACTGCCAGGCTCAATGCCCTTTAGAAAGGAATTAAGGGGAGTTAGTTTTAGAGTACTGAAAATGCTGCATGAGAGATGACATAAAATAATCTCACTGCATTTTCCAACCATCTAATAATTCTCCAGATACTAGATCTTCTGAACAAGCTAAATTCATTATTAAACTTAAAACGGTTGATAGATAAAATCAAATAGATTATATTTTTCAGTCACGAGTATCAAAAGGGATTTTCTAACCCACTCAAAAAATACCTGGACCTAGAGACATGCTATTTAACCCATCTGTAGGCCAAGAAAGACACCTATCTGTTCCTCCTCAGAGCGGTAAGAAGAAAGCTAAGAATAAGTTCAGTTACAAGAAGAAAATCAGCAAGGCTGTATATTTATTATAGTTTAGTAAAAGACTTTTGTTCAGTTGCAAGTAGCTAAGTGTCTTTTTCCTTATTGCTTTAATTTATATTCATCTATTTCAAGCATCTGCAGTACATCCATCACTGAAAAAATTTGGAGTCCTCATGTTATTCCATATACTTCTCTATGCAGTTTCTTCCCTTGACTGGTTTGTTAGTGCATATACACTAGTGTTCAGACATATTTTCCAATTCCATCCTCAGAAGTATATGTATACATTCATTACTTCATGAAATTACTGAAGTATACACGCAACCCACATTTTACTCTCCTGGACTGTTTGTACAATAAGTTGCACAGACCAAACAGAGAACACTGTCAAAAACATAGTGAAGTAAAGCACTGAAAAGGAGATCCAAGACAAGGTGTAGAGCGAGAACAAAACAAACAGAATAAGGAGTTACATAAAGTAGAACTGAAAAGGTTGGAAGTGTCTCTTGGCAAAAAGAAGTAGTAAATGCAAATGAAATTTCATCACTGGTACACAGCTGCTTACCATTACCAAGTTATGTCCTTACCAGTGTAAAACATGCCTATTCTTGGCAAATATTTTTGCGTGCTGTTACAGTAATCGGTTCAACACTTCTGAATGGTAAAGCTCAGGGAAGTTCTGGAACCTAAAAACAAGACCAGAAAAACCAAATACAAAGCTTCCCTGCTCAGTAGTTTTTTTTTAAAAAAAGAATAGCTACATTTCATTATTAGCATTAAATACTTTATTAAAAATTATATTTATACTTAACTGACCTATGATGTCTAATGAATCCTTTGCAGAAAGGACCATATCTATCCCTGCTTAAGCTTGCTACATGTAACTAACTGCATTAGCAAAACCTCCGGAGTTTAGGAAAGGAAGACTTTTTGATCAGAGCTGGCTCATGTCCAACCAGCTTTCTGGGCAAGCTGAGCTCGCTCACCTATGTCTACAAGATTGCACAGTTGTATTAGACTGAATATGAAAGGCAAAATTGTCATGAATATTCCTTTTGAGTATAATACTAAAATCTACTGCTGCAGACTGACAACAGCAGGGAATCTATTGTAATGCACAAAATAATTACAGATTTATTTTAAATGCAAGCTAGAGACTCCAGACAGAACAAAAAGTATAGAAGAGAAGCGAACTAGAACACAGTTTGCCTTAGGACCGCAAGGATGCAACCACAATGCTGCCCAGCAAGATGTAATATAGAGATACTTCTCTTGAAACTACCAGAAATTACTGATTTATTCAGACATCAGAAAAAAGGTTCAGAATATAATTTTTAAGTTAGTCCCAATGAATAAATGTAAACTATACCCAGTCTATACAATTACTCCAATGATAAAACAAGAGTTAAATACTAAAATCATAAGTAAAATCAAGATTAGGACTATTCACTGCCCTCAGTTTACCACTAAAAGCATCCTCAGAATCTGTTAACATTCATAAGTCTCTTAATGTATATAAAATCACAAAAAAAGCACTCCACTTTGTTTTTCGTTTACTGCATTTCTGCTTCCCTAACAAAGATAAACAGCAACAAAGGAACTCCAAACAATACCCATTTCCCAATGCCAAGACTAAGAAACCCCAAGAGATGGAGACACCGTCTGAAGCCACTCACAGCAACGACCACTTTCTCCAAAGTGGAAAAGAGTGCTTTTATGTAGCCCACACACAGCTTATTCTAATTATGCCCACAGCTGTTAAGCAGAACTGCCTGTTCTCCAGCAAGGTGACCCTGCCAAACCCACTGTGAAAGGAACAACAGTTGCTCCTTCAAGAAAAAGTTCCTTTTACTGAGGGGGGAAAAAAACCATAATAGTCCAGAGACCACTGAAGTCAGTGAAGACTCCATTTTGTATCACTGAATCTTGCATCAGGACACCAAGAACAGCCTCTACCTCCATATGCAAACCTTGCTTTTATAATAGATGTAGTGTGAATGTAAGAAAAACATCGCTAGCTACAGTCAAAGATTTCACTATTTCTTTAATAAAGTGTTTTCTTCCTATTTTAATTTTCTTTGGGACTTGAAACTTTTGCAAGAAGGAAATAATCCAAAAGAAAGATGCATTGGCAGTACCTCAGTACCTTCAAAAATGTTCACATATTTAGAAAGACACAGGAAAAAAAAAATCATTATTCTGTAGACGTTTTAGCATGAAAACCTGAATAAATACTTTGTCAGTACTACATAAAAACAGAGCAAAAGAGACTTGAAAAGCATGATGTATTAGTATGTCAAACAATCTGAAATTATGTTCAAAATTATTCTCAGTGTACTAGCATTGCAATGCTTCAATATTTTCTAGTTTTGAAGTTTTTCACATTAATAAGTGCAGACATTATCACTCACATGGAATGAAGCCCTACTTTAAATTAATAGCATCTGTCTTTTTATCCCTACAGCATATAACTCAGGAATACTGCATCCAAGGAAGTTCAAAACCCTCAGCAATATTGGATGCAACAATGGACAGAACCTTTTCAGGAAAGGCAGATGAGAGAAAGGGGGAACAAAATCTTATTCATTTGCACAACAAACTTTCATACAAATGTACTTTGGATCAAAACCCAGTTCCTGTTAATGAGCAAAACACATCTTAGCTCTTCCAGTTTACTAATAAACCGCTGAACTAGTTTTCTTCAGTACACAGTGTAAATGGGCAGGAAGGGAAATAGGAAAGGCAAACCCCCCAAACTTCTGGAGACCATACAAGCAGTCTGCACACTTTCTAGTGTGCAATTGAAATATTGTCCATTGAAAGTGTTCTCTTAGTACATTTTCCTCCACATACCTAAAGGAGTGCTCTCNGTTTGCACACTTTCTAGTGTTGGTTTGTCCATTGAAAGTGTTCTCTTAGTACATTTTCCTCCACATACCTGAAGGAGTGCTCTCCACACACACACAAGTTGGACTTTATGACGCAAGTCCTAGCATGTGACTTGATGAAACACATTGTAGTCTGATGTGTGCTGTATATTTGATATACAAACTATTTTAAGACATTTTTAAAGAAATCCAGCAGTCAAATGTAATGACTGGCACTCCTACAATCATAGAAGGGAAAGGTAACATCAAATAAAAAAAAAAATAATTATACGGCATTTCTCTATAGTCTTATTACATTGGTTTCATTCTTATTGCAAAGTCCCATGGATTTGGAAAATTTTATAGACTCCTAATAGAATTCCAGTCTCAGTAGGATAAAACAGAAATGGGAACTCTTAAAAAATCAGTTAACAAGCCATCCAAATGTCTAAATATCTCCTAACTACCCCATCAATATACCTATGACCAGCCCAAACTTGGAGTGGATGGGTTGGGGTTTTTTTTGTTTTGTTTTAAATGCAGTCCTGGGTAACATGCTCTAGACCATCCTGCTTTACCAGGGGAGTTGGACTACATGATCTCTAGAGGTCTCTTCCAACTCTGACAATTCTATGATAAAGAAATACATAGACAGTTTCACTATAAAAATATGAGGGATATGTATACATGTGTACTTGTAGGTAATTCTCTTTAATCACAAACTATAAAGACTATCATCTACATGTTTAGAGAAGTTAGTCTTAAGAAAAAGAGGAACATTCCATGATCTTGCCAGGGATTCTTAACATTATTGAGATTGAAAGACAGACACTTAGAAGTCCAACTCACAAAAAAGTTACAACGCCCACCATAACGAAAATCCAAATTCACATCCTACACTGAGATATTTCTTCAGAGCAGAATATCAAGTAAATAATAGGTAAGAGCTCTGGTATACTACTGGGCTTACATTAAGGATGGCTGCTAGTACTAGTATTAAACAAAAATGGTAGCCATATATTTTAAGTTCATAGTAAAACCATACCATTTAAATATCAAAGGCTATGATTTTTTTAAATCAAAAATATTTTCCTGATTTACCTAAAAGAAGAATTATTTCAATTCCTAACCAGTATAGATTATGAGAATAAGAATGAAAATTAGAAAAAAAACCCAACCAAACAGAAGAAAAACCTAACCAAACCTTTGGAGTAAAAAAATTAATGGTGTTTAAACTGATTCTTATTTGAGACAAAAAAACCCAGATCTAAAACTGGGGCTGGAAAGAATATAACAGTTCCTTTTAGTAAATAGACCTAAATTATGACAGTTTGACAGTCTTAAAACTGGTGTCTACATAAATCCCATAAGGCCAATACTTTCCTTTGTTACATTATATAACAGTAATTATTATTTTTCAGGATATGGCATAAAAATAGAATTTCAATTCAGGAATGCCTGAACGTGGAGTAAGCAGAAATGCAGTACCTTTACAGAAGAGTAACAACCGAGTTGAAGTTTGATGCATGTCTTAAGGCATATTATTGTTCAGCTGTGAACAACTGAGAGCAGAAAATTCTGTACTATGCCATTGACTCTGAATAGCTTATTAGGATACTAGCACAGTCATTTACAAGAACATTCAACAAACCAACATTTGAAATCTGTAATGGTACATTTTGTGGACTAAAAACCCTAGTAAATGCATTTGTCCAACTAAGAAAAAAAAAAAGCAATTGAAATTACTGCAATATTTTTTTTGTCCAAGTTGCAGAGCAACTATGGTGGTTTAAATATCATGGCTGGACACACACACGCAAAAAAGAAAGGTTAAGGAAGGAAAGCAAGCTCTAAATTTTGATTGTGGTACCTGATCTCACAACCATTTAGCTACCTGTTTCAAATTATTTTATATAAATTTAGTCATATTAAGTACCTGCTTCATCATCTATCTAATTTCAAGCAACTGTGAATGCCCTGCTTTAGGGAAAAATATATTGCTTTCAAAGGACAATGCTCATTCAAGCTAATTATTTTTCAAGCTAACAGACAAGAAAGAATATCCTAATTCCTGTTAGCACAGTAAATTTAATCTCATCCTTTGTGTTACTAAAATAGGTATGATCAATTACATACTCTATATTACCTTCTTTGGGAAGTAACACATCTGCCTATACGGAAGCTTAACCTTTAAGCAGCTTATTTAAAGATGTATTTTAACAGTTCAGCTCTGAAGTCTTGCTTTTCCAAACTAAGGTGCAAAAGTAGAAGTGCAAAATTAAAGCACTCCTGTGAAACCACTGATGTCAACATCTATATATCATTGATCGTGCCAAAAAGTATTTGAAACAACATACAATGATAGATTTTCCTACTTCAGGAAAAATCTGTGAGGCTTAAAACTATAACTAGGGGTGAAAACAGACACTAACAAAATCTTAAGAGATGCTGCTGTATCAAATCAGAGTTAAAAATGTGACTTTGCATGCCACAGTTACCTATCAGGGAGATAGAATTTAAATAACATTTTTTTCTAAGTATATCTCAAGTTTCATCAGAGGGCATTTTCCAAATAAGGAAATATTTCCTCTTGGAGTTGAAAACTTTGTCCAAAAGCAACAAGCAGTCAAGAAGTACTTACCGCTAATGATATAGATTATTTAAGGCTACAAATGAAAGCTGCAGGTGTTCCACACATGCACATGAAAGCATTTAAAGTGTGTACTATCTAGTTATTTATATTATTGTAGTTTTCTCATTGTTATTTGTATTCTGTTTCCTTGGTAGTTTCAACAAACCATAAACTTGGCTCATTCTTGAAAATAACATTTCAAAACGCTCAGTATTAAAAACTTTAAAGGCTTTCTCTTTCAAACTCATGTTAAAAATGATGTAAAATGTCATGTAAAAACAACAGTAAAATGAAAATATCCTTTACAATAAAGGTAATTTTAGACCCAATCCTTCCCAAAATCTAGTACTTATACAGGACAAAATATTTATATGACTTTGTTAATTTTTAAAAGTTCCTGAGAGAGCATAAGCAGTAACTAATTCACTGCCTTCTGCTGACAAACCAGATGGATTAAATGCTATTTTATGATTTAATTGAAAGCTAAGATTGTCACTATATTCTACGGGTTTCAGTACAGGTTCATTGAAGTGGGGACTGCTCAGAGTGCAATCATTTCTAGAATGTATTACAATAATAAACCACGCAGAAAATGTATTTAAGTTTCTTGCTTCACAATGATGAGCGAAAGTTAGTTAGAACTACACTTAACGAACAAAGGTGCACACAAAAATGAAGAGAACTAGAAAAAAAACCATCACCTAACCACCCCAAAAAGTCTGCACTTCTGCCTTCTAGGTGACTCTCACAATAGATGCAAACTTAATAAAGGAGCAAAAAGCTCTATTTACTTTAAAATACATGTTAATGAACTCAAACCGGAAAAGTCTTTTCCTATCACAATCTTGCCTCTCCTCATTTTTAAAACTCTTCCAGATAACATGGCCTATTCTTCTTAAACAAACAAACAAACAAACAAAAGGATCACAGGAGGTGTGAAAGCAAAAGTGATGATGATTTGTCAAGATATCCATTGTATTATTTTGCCTGGTATTTCTCTGACAGCCATAAAACAGTGGTGTAAATTAATTTTCTGAGCAGAGATTTATGAATGGCGCTATGCATTTTAAGTCTTGCAGTTACAAGTAGAGGCTTCAGTATCTTTTTCCTAATGAATGCTTTCTTGCACCCTGGGGGTGCAATAGAACACCAAGATTATGAAAAAGAAGGAAATTTACATTGACAGATCTTCAGTTAGGTTATTATTTTTGTTAAGATTAAATGTTAACGGTGTCACCAAATTTAAAAGAAATAGTTCAGATTTAAGTTAAGAAGCACCTAAAGCCTTTGGCTGAGTTCCCAAAGGAATTCATAATGACATGCAACAGATTAAAGAGGAAGCAATGTTTGATATGATATCACAAAACATATACTATGTTCATTTCTGTCCTGTATTTTATCATAGAGTGGTTATAGAGTTGGAAGGGACCTTAAAGATCATGGACTTCCAACCCCCTGCCATGGGCAGGGACACTTCCCACTAGCAGGTTGCTCAAAGCCCCATCCAGCCTGGCCTTGAACACTTCCAGGGAAGGGGCATCCACAGCTTCTCTGGGCAACCTGTTCCAGTGCCTCACCACCCTCACAGGAAAGATTTTTTTCCTGACATCTAGTCTAAATCTCCTCTTGTTGGATTTAAATATTTAAAGAAATCACTTCAATATTAAAAAAAAATAATTCAGAACCGTGATGGAAATTTTATTGTCAGTCCTATAAAACAGATTTTTCCTCAAGTGTTGAAGTTTTCAGAATCTGAGAAATATTCTACAAAGTATTTTTTCCCCTCATTTCACTTGCATATAAAAAAGATAAAGTATATTCCAATGGATGTATTTTATACCAGTTTAACTAATAAATCTCAATTAGAAACAAACACCATTCATCTTTCTAAACATCTTTTTTTTTTTTTTTTTTATCCCTTTAGGTCTTCCAGCTAGCTAGAATATAAGCTTCCTTTAGGGTAGAAAAGGACAGTATGACAAGCAAGAATCAGGAAATTGTCAAAAAAATTTCTACAGAAAGTAAAAATATCCACCCAGAGAAAGTTTTACTGTTGGCAACATCAATTCCTCTATTGTACCACTTCATACTGCATCTTAGAGTATTATGAGATTTTGTTTGGCGAACTCAGTAAACAAGGTTTTTTTGTCATCAAAGCATTCCTTTTACTAGAAGAGTAGCAGGGAAATCAAATAGTAAACAACTATGAATAAATGTAATTACACTAAGAGAAAGATGCTCCACCCTCACACTACCATCTCTGAAAATTCTCCCAGGAAACTTCTATCTGCTTCTGGAGATACCTCCAAAATACTGACAATAAGTAATGAGCCACAGTTTTGTCCCCCACCGTCATATGAACTGTAACTTAAAATATAAAATGCAATAAAATTCCTACCTCTTTCATTGAGACTGTTTAGCACTGCTCTTTCAAGCTGTTCTTCTTCAGTGAGCCCGCCTGTATAATCATAATAGCTCCTTGGTGCTCTGTGTTGGTAACCCGGATAGCCATAATAGTCTGTAAAATGCATACAAAATACAGAAAGTAAACTGCTGC
Organism: Jacana jacana; assembly: GCA_013400555.1. Classification (NCBI taxonomy): domain Eukaryota; kingdom Metazoa; phylum Chordata; class Aves; order Charadriiformes; family Jacanidae; genus Jacana; species Jacana jacana. The sequence continues at coordinate 63,502 of VZTM01002090.1, forward strand.
TACTCAGTAGGAGACTGAAATCAAGTGTTACCTTTATCCTACCTTTCTTCCACAAATTATTTAAAAAAAAAAAAAAGAAAAAAAATTAGGAAAGAAAAAAAATTAGGAAAGAAAAAAAATTAGGAAAGAAAAAAAATTAGGAAAGAAAAAAAATTAGGAAAGAAAAAAAATTAGGAAAGAAAAAAAATTAGGAAAGAAAAAAAATTAGGAAAGAAAAAAAATTAGGAAAGAAAAAAAATTAGGAAAGAAAAAAAATTAGGAAAGAAAAAAAATTAGGAAAGAAAAAAAATTAGGAAAGAAAAAAAATTAGGAAAGAAAAAAAATTAGGAAAGAAAAAAAATTAGGAAAGAAAAAAAATTAGGAAAGAAAAAAAATTAGGAAAGAAAAAAAATTAGGAAAGAAAAAAAATTAGGAAAGAAAAAAAATTAGGAAAGAAAAAAAATTAGGAAAGAAAAAAAATTAGGAAAGAAAAAAAATTAGGAAAGAAAAAAAATTAGGAAAGAAAAAAAATTAGGAAAGAAAAAAAATTAGGAAAGAAAAAAAATTAGGAAAGAAAAAAAATTAGGAAAGAAAAAAAATTAGGAAAGAAAAAAAATTAGGAAAGAAAAAAAATTAGGAAAGAAAAAAAATTAGGAAAGAAAAAAAATTAGGAAAGAAAAAAAATTAGGAAAGAAAAAAATTAGGAAAGAAAAAAATTAGGAAAGAAAAAAATTAGGAAAGAAAAAAATTAGGATTCAATTACTTGTACAATATATGCCATGAATCGGTTTTTAATTTACCATGTCAGACTACGGTAACAGGAGAGAGAGAAAAACAACAGAAAAAAGAAGGATCAAACACATTGGGGGGTTTTAATTGTTATAAAAAGTGTCATTGAACTGCCATTATTAAAAAGTTTCATATAGAAATTGAAAGACACTTTCAACACTTAATTATCAATACTTGGACACCATATAAATGTACCTAGAACCACAACAAAAATCCAGGTAGGCTTCAGGCTTTTTCCCACCTGTCTCCCTCTTCCCCCCAGTACCAATAAACAATACATGCCAATGAATTCAAGTAAGGTTTGGAAAACATGTGGGAAAAACATTTCTGCAATTTTTTGCAGTAATAAACACAGTTCATCTACTGCTATTGCACAGCTACATCTGCCCTGGAAAAAAAACAACCAGACCACTGGCCTCTGCTAACGTCACTATCACTACGTTGCCTGCTTGACTCACAACCAAGAATTTCTAACCATTGGCAACGTTTAGCAAAAACAGGCAGTAACAAACCATCATCCACCCAAACACATAAGATTCAAAATAAAAAAAATAAAAGAAAAGTTGGCTGGAGAAGAGCATGACTCTCTTCCTTCTTTCACAATCTGATTTTGCCTCACAGAATAACTATGGAGAAAAGTCCCATTTTTCTATTCCATTTTTGCATCTTCAAATTATGAACCTTTGAGTGATATTTTAATTTCTCTCCCAGACTGCTGGACAGGGGATTTTGAAAAACCATTATACAGAAATGTAGCCAGTTTCTCCAACTGATTGAAAACATACACAAGTTTTTTGAAATAACTGGAAATGTTTTTGTATGAAACAAATAGAGCACACCATTTCCCTTTATCTGCACATTACTAGCATCAATGATAGCCTTGTGTTAGCTCACTAGTTATATAGATTCCATGTGTAAACTTCTTGTGGAGCTTCTGTGATTAGTAACAAATCCAGATTAGGAAGTGAGGAAATATAATTTCTTTTTTAAAAAAATCATTATATTGAAGAACCTTAAAACAAATAAAAATAGCAACAGCCTATCTTAAAGTTATGCAGGAAAAACTGAACAGGGTGACTGCACATTATTCTGTACAGGAGTAATCTATTCCTCTGTGTATTATGCAAATATACCTCCACATACTTTATGGATACATATGTGCACAGAGATATATGTATACATATATACATTATCACACAGAGGGAAAAAAAAAAATGTAATTCTGTCCATTCACAAATGATTCCTTTTTGGAAATACAGCAAAATCAGGAGAATTTTCATACATCTGCAGTGAACACCTAGTCTCAACCTCCAGTAACCTGAAATTCTGCCATTTCTCAAATGTCTAGCAACACCTTTGGTTAGAAGGTATCTTTTATTTTTTAATCTGTATGAATTAGTTATATTTTTAAAAACATTTAAAAGCCTTTAAATCATACCGGCAACATTTAAGAGACATAATTCTGCTGAGAAATAAAACTGACTGCAGGATACTATTTCACCGTTACATTGCACTTTTGATGCAATCTTCATGTATTCCTCCCATTCCCCTCTCCTTATGTTAACCTGAATGAGCATTTTCTCAGCTATAAATTTATGTTCTGGTGACTTCAAAGCTGCATGCAGAAAGCCTATAAAAAATTCTGGTAATAAAAGCATGAAAATAGCTGATGAAAGAAAAGGATGTCATATTTTAAGTCGGTTCTATTGCTGTAAATTTTTGTATGGTTAATGGTTTACAGCACCAAGTTCAAAGTGCTCAGAAAGCTGTAATCTGTTATTTTAAAAATGAGAAAGTTTGGTAACATCGACATGTTTGAGGTGTTCTTATTAATCAAAATAAATGTCCTAATACTTTATGCATGAGCTGCATATAGAGAAAAAACCAATTCATTTACTAACTGTGCTAAAGTTGCAGTTAATTTTTTTCTAAATCTCCCCTTGTGCCATTTCATAAAATCTCTTCTGATGATAACCTCATCTATTTTTCTGTTTAAATAGGTAAAGGCAGATAGTAATAAATCAGCAATACCAGAAAATGAAAAATTAATCAAAGGTGAAGATATACTGTATATGCATCATTAGCCTATGACACTAGAGAGAGTTTCCTTAACTCACAGGTGGCCAAATTTCTTACATATATCATATACCAAGCGAAAGGTTA
>VZTM01002091.1:0-18473 GCA_013400555.1 Jacana jacana
CTGTGTCAAAAGCCTTAGGGAAGTCCAGGTAGAAAACATCCATAGCTCTTCCCTTTTCCACTGATGTAGTCATTCCTTGATAGAATCACAGAATGGTTAGAGTTGGAAGGGACCTTAAAGATCATCCAGTTCCAANGGGGTCTCACGAGTGCAGAGCAGAGGGGTAGAATCCCCTCCCACGACCTGCTGGCCACGCTCCTTTTGATGCAGCCCAGGACGGGGTCGGCTTTCTGGGCTGCCAGTGCGCACGGCCAGCTCATGGCAAGCTTCTTGTCCACCAACACCCCAGGTCCTTCTCCCCAGGGCTGCTCTGAATCCATTCTCTGCCCACCCTGGAGTTGGGCTTGGGACTGACATGACCCAGGCACAGGACCCTGCACGCGGCCTGGTTCAACTTCACTGGCCCACCTCTCCAGCCTCTCCAGGTCCTTCTGGGTGGCATCCCTTCCCTCCAGCGTGTCGACCGCGCCACCGAGCTTGGTGTCACCAGCAAACTTGCTGAGGGTGCGCTCTATCCCGCTCTCCATGTCTCCGACAAAGGTGTTAAATAGCACTGGTCCCAGTACTGACCCCTGAGGAACACCACTCGTTACCACCTGCCGCTTGGACATTGAGCCATTGACCACAACCCTTTGAGTGTGGCCATCCAGGCAGTTCCTTATCCACCCAGTGGTCCATCCATCAAATCTATGACTTTCCAGTTTTGAGACCAGGCTGTCGTGCGGGAGGGACAGTGTCAAACGCTTTGCAGACGTCCAAGGAGATGACGGCTGTTGTTGCTCTGCCCTTGTCCACCAAGCCAGTGGCAGTATCGTAAAAGACCACCAGATTTGTCAGGCACGATTTGCTGCCCTTGGTGGAGCCGTGTTGGCTGTCTCCAATCCCTTTGTTGTTTTCCATGTGCCGTAGCAGAGATTCCAGGAGGATCTGCTCCATGATCTCCCCAGGCACAGAGGTGCGACTGACCAGTCTGTGGTTCCTTGGCTCTTCTTTTTTTCTTGTTTTCGAATGTCAGGGTTATGTTCCCCTTTTTCCAGTCAGTGGGAACTTTGCCAGATTGCCACCATTTTTCAAATACAGCAGCTTAGCAACTTCATCCAACAGCTCCCTCAGGACACATGGATGGATTTTGTCAGGTCCCATGGAGTTACACACCTTCAAGTTCCTTAGGTGGTCTCAAACCTGATCCTCTCCTACTGTGGGCAGCTCTTCATTCTCAGAGCCCCTGTTTTCGCCTTCCATGACTTGGGCAGTGCGGTTAGAGCCCTTACCAGTGAAGACTGAGGCAAAAAAAAAGTCATTCAGTAGCTCAGCTCTGTCTGATAGAAGGCCACTAAGTTGGGTCAGGCAGGACTTGCCCTTGGTGAAGCTGTGCTGGCTGTCTTGCATCTCCTCCCTGTCCCTCATGCCTTCAGAGACAGATCTTTACCCCCTATCCATTTCTTGAGGGCAACACCTCCTTCCCTCTGTCCTTGCCTGTCCCTTCTGAACAGCCTGTAGCCATCAGTAGCCACACTCTAGTCATTGGATTCTTCATACAGGGTTTCACTGTTGGCAACTAGATTGTGGCTTTCTAGCAGCATGGTGGCTTACAGCTCCTCCTTCACACCACAATGCTGTGTGTGTTGCTGTTCCCTTGGACAGGTGAACTTCAGCCTGATGTATTGAACCTGTCATGATCTTAATGCTGCCAAAGTGAAGTAGGTGCTTTTCTGGTTGAAGATGTTTCTAAGACTGCAGTGGTTTTTCTGCATCAGTTACTGGGACTGTACAGCTGAAGCAATCTCCTGATTTCCACATTCAAGGTCAGCATAGGAAACACGTGTGCCTTTCCCCCGTCAGGAGAGTTGCTGCTGTGTGAGACTCACAATTTAGGCCATGGCATTGCCTCCTACTCCCCCAGGGTAGAAGACACGTTGTGTACACCACAGGTGACATGTGGTACCAGCTGTTTGCATAACTGTGGAGGATCATATCGGCTGGCTTCCTGTCACAGGGATGGCCTGTGCCACGCAGATGGCATGTACATGTTACAAACAGCACTTATGTTTCATCTCAAGTCTCATGTACAAAATAATTAAGCCTGTCTAAATTCTCCCTTTGTCCATGACAGCAGATTAATTTCTTCTCTTCTAGACACAGAGCTCTTCTCGATCACTGGTGAGCTCCAGCCTGGAAGGGACAGCCTCAACTCCAGCAGTCACGTGGCTCCAGCAGAGCTCTTCAGGGACCATACCTCACCCCCTCTCATCTATGGCAACTCCTGAAGACAGGTTAGAGCTGTCGGGAGGGGAAGGGAGAGGAGGCCACTGCAGAGAAGCCATTGTTTGGCTCCTGGCTGGTGTTTCAGTGACTTACCTCTGGCCATACCACAGCAAAATGCAGCAATGGGATTTTGAGGCAAAATGCAGTTTCTTATTGTGCTGGTTCTGGAGCAATTCCCAGTTAAACCAGCCCATATTTAGTGCTGCTTACAGCTTAGTTCAGATGGAGGTGTAGCAACCTGGCTTGCATAAAAAATAGCGTGACCAGCACAAGTAGGGAGGTGATTGTCCCCCTGTACTCAGCACTGGTAAGGCCACCCCTTGAGTATTGTGTCCAGTTAGGTGGGAGTGTTGATCTGCATGAGGGTAGGGAAGCTCTGCAGAGGGACTTGGATAGACTGGATTGATGGGCCAATGTTAATGGCATGGCCTTCAACAAGGCCAAGTGCCACGTCCTGCATTTGGGCCACACCAACCCCATGGATGGCTACAGGCTTGGGGAAGTGTGGCTGGAGCTGCCTGGCAGAAAAGGGCCTGGGGGTGCTGGTCGATGGGTGGCTGAACATGAGCCAGCAGTGTGCCCACAGGAGAGATCTGGATGGGCTGGAGCGAGTGCAGAGGAGGGACATGGAGCTGGGGAAAGGCCTGGAGAATAAATCTTATGAGGATAGATTGAGGGAGTTGGGATTGTTTAGTTTGAGGAAGAGGAGGCTGAGGGGAGACCTCATCACTCTCTACAACTGCTTGAAAGGGCATTGTAGAGATATTGGTGCTGGTCTCTTCTCACGGGCAATGAGCGACAGAACAAGAGGGAATGGCTGCAAGCTGCAGCAGGGAAGGGTTAGGCTGGACATTAGGAAAAAAAGTTTTTCACAGAGAGAGTGGTCAGTGAGTGGAATCAGCTGCCCAGGGAGGTGGTGGAGTCACCCTCCCTGACTGTGTTTAACAGTAGATTGGATGTGGTGTTGAGGGATCTGGTGTAGGGGAGAACTTGTAGAGTAGGGCTGATGGTTGGACTTGATGATCCCAAGGGTCTCTTCCAACCTACATGATTCTATGATTCTATTAAGGCCCCTCTCAGCCCTAGCTGAGTAAGAGATTTGTGAGGAGCTGAGGGGTTTTTCTCTTTGCTTTACTAGCAAAGTCAGGATAACAGACAGCAAGGTGCTACCCTCAACCCACAGCAGTGCTGGGTTTGTGGAGGGTGGGCAGGGGTTGTGAACACTGCCATCAAACCATTTTGGCCATCTCTTTTTGGATTGTCAGGGAAATCCCTAGCTTCTGAAGATACAAATCTAAGCAGGCTTTTCAGGAAGTCAGCTGGTTTTTCTGAAACCCTGAGCAACCTTTTCTGTACCTCTTTTCTATCTGCTGCTGCATGACACTTCTCACCTCCGAGTGAAGTTGGGTGATCATTTTTTAATAGGTGCTTTCCTGAGCAAGGAAATCGCCTTTGGATCACCCATAGCTCCTCTTCCAACCATGACTTCACTCTGTGAGGAGCCAAGAGATGTAAACCTTATGGGGAGCAGGCCCCTTAGCTCACTTCCTAAGTTTTTTACATACTGAGTTTCAGGGTAGTTTGTTCAGTTCCTCTGTAGGAAAAGAGCGCAAATCCACACTCCCAGGGTGGGGATCTGCAGGATGCCACCTCAAAGCATGTTTTTGTGCCTCACAAAGTAGTTCCTACAACTGCAGAGACCTATAAGTCAGTTTTGGGGGTTGTTTGGTTATTGTGGTTTTTTTTTCCCCCAGCACAGAGCTTTTGGATGTTGATATTACTTTGTGTTTTAAATCTGTCATCTTATGCCTTCCCTCCCCTACAGGGAAAATTTTGTCCATGTGATAGAAGAGAATCTGAATTACCTTGAACTCTTTAGCAGTATTTTGCAGGAGGCGAGACAGGAGCAGAACAATAGCATGATGGTAAGTCTGTTGATGTTTTTCTGAAGACCTAATTTTTCTGAGCCACAACAGGATGGGTCCTCTGGGAGTGTGGAGAACTCCTTAAATAGGGTCATTGTGATGATGTGAATTGCTATGGCTGGCACCTGATGTCTGTCATTCCTCCTGGACTCTGCTAACGTCCCGGGTTATGGAAGGTAGTGCTTGGTGCTCACATCAGCCAGACAGTCTGTGTGGAGGAACAGGCTGTTCTGTGGGACCCGCTGGCTGGAGAACCTGCTCTGAATCCTGGCTGTTGTGTTCTCAACTGGAGAGAAGCCTGCTTCATGTCCCTGCCCTTGGGTGAGCAGGGTTCTCCCTTTTCCAGAACCCTTTCCTGATCATTCACTGACATTCTCATTAGGGCAGAAGTGAAGCTTTAAAGAGTCCCAAGGCAGCTCTTTGTGCAAATTGGTATTTCCAATAGCAAGAAATTACAAAAGGTAAATAACAATTGTACAGCTGTTTTGACACACTCTGAAACTCTGTTCCTGAACTGCTAAGAGTTCAGTTACTAGAAGAACCAAGTGCACCACATAATACTGGTCTTTTAGAAGAGCCTCTGCACTCATTTTAGGAGCTGTATCCTAGAAGAACCTGTATAAATATAATTAGAAAAGGATAATTGGGCATGTAGAGGGACCTGTTTATAATGGAGAAGAGCCAAATACAGCTTCTGTTAGCTTGAGATTGTCTCACAATTTTATTGCAGTTCTGTAAAGAAGTCAAAAATCCACGGATTTTCAAAAAGCTTCTTAAAGGCCTCTTTAGGGATAACTTCTGTTCTCATGGGATACGAAAGCTGAAGCTGCTTACCCCATGTAACTGCTGAAGGAACAAGGTGGGGAAATGGAGGTGGTTGATGGAACGGAGCTTTTACAACCATTTTATTTTGTAAACATTTTAACATTCTAACATTTTGAATAATAGTAAACAATGAACTGAGAGTTTACTAGAGTTAGTAAGTTATTTGGGATAGTGAAATGAAACCATAGTAGGAGTTGCAGATGACTGTGATAGCAGGGGATTGAGCAACATGAACTGGGAAATTAAATTAGCTTCTGATTAAGGCAAAGTAATTAAGTTAGTTCGCCTTAATTATGCTTACCCTGGTCTTCATCCATCAGTTGATGAATGCTTTCTTTGTCTTTGTTCAGTTGTGCCAGGATTGATATCAGATGTGCAATACAATTTTGTCTTGTCTCCTGGCTGTGGCTGGAGAGGAGCTGACTGGCATATGATCCGTTAATCATCTGCATCTCTGTCATATCCCACAGCTCATTCCAAGCTGCAGCATCTGTCTGGCGTGTTTTACCCCAAAAAGCTTGTTCATTGTTGTAGAATCATGCTCTGCAGATCAGCACCTGTTTTGTTACATTTGATTCCTTTCCCCTTTTCCTCACAGCAGGGGACAGAATTTAGGTAACAGAAAAGCAGCAGAAAATGGGACTTGTCCTCTTCAGTTCAGAATGGAAAAAATTAGTAACTGTAAAGAACCTTTTATCTGTTCTTGCATACATTTGACTTTAAGCCTTTCTTCTCATTGGTGCTCTTGCTCTGTAAGTATGTCCCACGGTGCATTAGGAATGATGGCAGCAGTTGTTGTGGAGGCACAAAATACAGTTTCCCAAGTGAGTTCAGTCTGTGCCGTGCCTGGGCGCTGCAGTAGGTAGTGGAGCATTTTCCCCTGGGGAAAACTGACCGGTGAAATTGTGAGATTGCTTTTCCACTGTCAGAGCAACATAGAATTATCCAGGTGGAAAGGGACTTCTAAGATCGAGTCTGGCCATTACCCTCACACTGCCAAACCCACCACTAAACTGCGTCCCTCAGCACCACATCTACCCCTCTAATAAATACCTCCAGGCTTCAACCACTGCCCAGGGCAGCCTCTTCCAACACTTGACAACCCTTTCTGTGAAGACATTTTTCCTAATGTCCAGTCTAAACCTCCCCCAGCGCAACTTCAAACCATTTCCTCTTGTCCCATCATTTCTTGGGAGAAGACCAACCCCCCACCTCTCTACACCCTCCTTTCAGGGAGTTGTAGAGGGTAAGAAGCTCTCCCCTCAGCCTCCTTTTCTCCAGCCTGAGCACCCCCAGATCCCTCAGCCACTTGTCATAAGACTTGGTCTCCAGACCTCTCACCAGCTTTGTTGCCCTTCTCTGGACCTGCTCCAGCCTCAATGCCTCTTTTGTGGTGAAGGGCCTGAAACTGGGCACAGCCCTAAAGGTGAGGCCTCACTAGTGGGACAGTCACTGCCATGGTCCTACTCACCACAGTATTACTGATGCAGTCCAGGATGCTGTTGGCCTTGGCCACCTGGGCACACTGCTGGCTCATATTCAGAGGGCTGTCAGCCAGCACCCCTAGCTCCTCGATTCTTTGAGAAGAGAGAGATGATGGATACTGAGCATTCTGTGGTCACCACCTTGGAAATAAGAATCACAGAAGGGTTTGAGTTGGAAGGGACCTTAAAGCTCATTGAGTTTCAATCCCCCTGCCCTGGGCAGGGACACCTCCCACCAGACCAGGTTGCTCAAAGCCCTGTCCAGCCTGGCATTGAACCCCTCCAGGGATGGGGCAGCCACAGCTTCTCTGGGCAACCTGGGCCAGGGTCTCACCACAAACAATTTCTTCCTAATATCTAGTCTAAATCTCCCCTCCATTAGTTTAAACCATTCCCCCTTGTCCTGTGGCTCCACTACCTAATAGCCCTGTCTGTGGGCCTTTTAGGTACCGAAAGGGGACTATAAGGTCTCCCTGGAGCCTTCTCTTCTCCAGGCTGAACAACCCCAACGCTCTCTGCCTGTCCTCCTAGCAGGAGGTGTCCAGCCCTCTGATCATCTTTGTGGCCTCCTCTGGACCCAAAATGTATATTCCATAGCCATTTCCAATACTTCAGTTCTTTTCTTGCGTTCTTCTTTCAGAGTTTTGATTGGAGCTGGCTGAAGTAGCCGAAGGAGCTGATGTGCTGCTGTCTGCAGGCTGCAAGGTGGCTTGGCAGCCATCGGTGTGACAGGCCGGAGGGCATTGGTCCCTCAGTCACCTTGTGGTTTGGTTAAACCTTAGTGGAGCTGATCGCAGAGGTGGTGGCTGGCAGCGGATAACACCCTTGGCGGCAACACCACAGCATTTTTCAGGCTGATGCTGACTGGCTTTTCACGGGAGGAGGAACATGCTTGTTGGAGATGTGTGATGTCTTCCCCAGAAGCTTTTCTGCACAGGCTGGGAGGGTAGGGGAGGTGAGGCTTGGCGNNNGGGGGGGTGGCGCCTTGGCGCCTCCTCCCCCCCCCTGCCACCCGCTTCCCGCCGCTCGCCATGGCTGCTTCGGCCTGTGGAACGCCAAGTCTGTACATACTGTATCTACCTTCAGTGGCGCTGACCTCAATAAACGCTGTGGAGAAGCTCGTGTCTCTGATCGCTGGCTGCGGGGCCTTCGCGCCGCCGCCCCTNCAGTCCCTAGCTCGTCGGGTGTGAAAAAAGAGGGGGTCGCGGTGTGAAAGAGGGCGCGGGGAGGCCGTCAGCGGGGAGGGGAAGCGGGAATCCCTGTGCGGGCAGGCCCCACCTGACCGCACCTCGGTCTCCGTCCCGCAGGCGATGTGAGGATGACCATGGCCCAGGCTGGAGCCGTCATTGCAGCTGCTGCGGGACTCCTGGTCTTCTTCCTCTACTTCTCCATTCACAAGGTCGAGGAGGGGCACTTGGCAGTCTATTACAGGTACTGTTGTTCCCCATCAGCGGCATCTGGCACCTCCTCTGTTGCCCTCTTTCTGCTTGGGATCCATCCCAGGCCCAGGACACCTCGGGGGGCTCCTTCCTTTCCCCTCCAGGTTTTGCCCCAAGGTGGGCAAACAGTGTTGTTTCTGCTCTTCTGGCATCAGGAAAGCTTGGGCCTGGATAACCTGGCTTGGTGCAGAACCCTTAATGAGTTTTGATCTTTTGAGGTCCTCGGGTCCTTTTCCTCCCTTCTCTTTTTCTGAGTCTCAGTTGGGATTTCAGAGCTTGGAAGACCAACACTCTCAGTCCATTGTGGCCTTCCACATCTGTTGATTTCTCCCTCGTATATCAAAGGCTGTCATCTGTTGCCAGCCACTGAGTACCCACCTTGCTGTTGTTTTTACTCCTTGGCACAGAGGGAGAGCCCTGGGGCTTATAAATGCCACGAATACTGTCCATAAAGCAACTCTGTCAGTGCACAGCAGCGAGTGGTCAGAGTCACTTAATGCCACCTTTCGACTAGATTTTGCTTTAAATTTGAACAAAGGAACAGAGAAATTCAGGGCCAGCCTCTGACATATTTCTGTCCTGTCTCTTCTACCTTCTGCCCTCACCTGCACCCCTTTCCTTTGCCCTGCTTTTTCCTTTAATCACAAGTGTTTTGAGCAGCGTGGGCCTTCATGAGCCGCTGGGGGAGACCCTACTGTACTATGGTGATCGATCACTTCAATCTCTCTGTCTTTTCACCACCTGCCAATCCCCATGAGAGTCTGTGGGTTTCATTTGTGCTGGATTCTGCCTTAGAAGCTGCAGGAATCCAAACTGGCGGTATCACATCAGCTGCTGGATTTTTTCTGTGGTTACCAGTGAACTATTAAACAGGAACATCTGTGTTCTCAAAGCTCTCTACAATGTTGCAAAGAGGGAAGAATTGAGAAATACCCACCTTCTCTAGAAATTAATTGCACACAGAACTGAAGTAAGCAACTGTCAAGTTGCACCATATGAGTATCATAGGCGGTCAGCCCTTTTGTAGGGGAGTTAGTGACAAGTTTGGTGCAGACGAGTGACATACTTTGCGCTCCCGCAGCTGTGACCCCTGCAGTTTGAATGCACTCGCTTGCTCTCAAAGCCAGCACTTAGTTTTTCCAGTTGCCTTTTCCTCAATTCTCTCTCTTTCTCTCGCTGTAGGGGTGGTGCGTTGTTATCTAGTCCGAGTGGACCAGGCTACCACATCATGCTCCCATTCATTACCACCTTCAAATCCGTGCAGGTTAGTATCCCCTCATCTTGGGAAAGGGTGAGTGGGAGTAGGTGTTGGTAGGCATATTGCTAGGCAGAGGGTGACTTGGCCAACTGGTGTTTGCAGAGGGGCTTAGTCAGCTCTGAGGAAACCCTTGGTTGCTTCTGCCTCAGGTGCCAGACCCAGCTGTGTGCTGGGACTTGTCCTTTCGGTGGAATCTCCCCAATGGATGTTGCTTGGGGTGGGACATGCCTTGCTCTGGGAGGACAGTCTGTGTTTGTGGCTCTGATCGTTTCCTGGGAGAGCTGCAGGAACTGAGAGTAGGGAAAGGCAAGTTGAAAAGAAGTCTGTCTTCTGTCCACAACTGCAGAAGTTGGGAGGAAGGCAGAGGGCATGTTTGGGGTTCCATGTTCCTGTGTAATTGTTAGGAGAGTCTGGACACAGCATCATCTTCCTGGAGAATGGAGAGAGTTTGTGAGCATGGGTTGTCTTCTTATTTCAGACCACGTTGCAGACCGATGAAGTGAAAAATGTGCCTTGTGGAACAAGGTATGATCTTCCTTTGTATTTCTTTTGGTGATGAACAAGTGCACTCTGTCACATAGTTTGCAGATAGTCGTTGACAGTGTTTAGAAGCTGACTTAGAAGCTGAAAAGTCCCTGCCAGCACCCTAAGGTTAGTCCTGAACATACACACATACATTCCATGTAGAAATAATAGAGCAGGAGGTATGTGAAGGAATGCTCTGTCTTTCACTGGAATTTATGTTCTCAGGGTATTTGTGTTTATAGTGACATTACCTTGATTTTTCTGGGTTTCTTCCTGTGATTACTCTGCTAGCCCATTGCTTGTTCTTTGGTCCTGGCCCCTGATTGGAGGTGTTTCTGCTCTGAATCTTGTGGTTAATGCAACTGTTGACAAGTGACTTAACACAGTGGGCAAAAGTGAAGGGTGAAAGGGAATCCCTCTGATGGGATGGTTCATTTCAAAACCAGCTCAATAAAATGATTCTGCTGGAATAATTTGGGCATTTTGGGAATGAACATTTCACCTGACTGAAGGAGTGAGAGAGAATAAAGAAGAGTCCTGTGCATGGATGGCCCTTCCCTGCTTCGTAGTTAAGCTGATCCTTTTTGCAGCACAGGTGTGTACAGTTCTAGCAAGCAGAGCAGTAACAGGAGAGGGTTACTTGAGCTGGGTTGCAGATCCTGTTGTGTTGGTTCATTCATAAATTAAAGCGATGATCGGATCTGTTTCTTCAGCATAAAAAAAAAACAACCCTGGTGGTAATTGTGCTCGTGTTTTAGCTTTAGGGTACTCAATATTTCTGTTTAAAATAAACTGAAAGTTTCTATGGCTTGAATGATGATACATAACAACCATACTGAAATGAAAAGCTGAACATCGGTGGCAACATTAATAAGGCAGAGTTAATTTCCATCTGGCTTAGCCCTTACTGAAACAAATTCTTGGAATTATTCCTATGGCAACTCATCAGACATCAGTTGGGATTAAACATTAGCATAAATTTCTCATGGGTCCTCACTAGTTTTAGTTTTACACCTCAGACCTCTCAGGGGTGTCTGTAGATAATGCTAGCGTTCAGTGCTGCTGCCGGGGCTTTGTCTGAAGAGACTCTGGCTCAAGCAGAAAGTAACTGTGGGAAGGAGGAGTAAGACTTATTGTGTTCTATAGCAGTAAATAATCTGAAATAAGATTAAATAGCTGAAAATAAGTCATCAGAGTAGAGCTTTAGCAATGTGTTTAACAACAACTTTGAGCTCACAAGCAGGGCAAATAGGAGGGCACTTCACCTGTGAGATGTTGTAGAACAGCATCCTGTCTTTGGGCCAGGGATGATGTCCTGCCCTCCTGCAAGCCTTCTCAACAGACCAAGCAAAGCTTTCTGCTGGAGTTTAACACAATCCAAATTTAACTGGGCTGCTTTAACCTTGCTCGAGCTGGGAGGTGGGACAAGATGACCTCCAGAGGTCCCTGCCAGCCTTGACCATTCTGTGTGTCTGTGATCTGGGAGCTAAATATTCAGTTTATAGTTAGTTAATTAAGCTCCTGTTATGTTTCTGTGGCAAGATTGAGTTGTGCAATAGGAGTGGTTGTGCAGTTCCAGGTAATAAATGTGCTTTAGAGCACCAAACAGTTGGTGAAGCAGTTCTTGGTTAATAATTGAATACACTTCAGTCTAAAGGTCCCAGTAGCCCTGCCCTGCAGGAGCCTTTAAGTTTGCTGTGTTTGGGCTGAGGTTGACAGCTGCTCTGTGCCAAAGCTTTGAATCCACATTTCCGTAACAAAATGTTAGCTTATAAATAAATATGGATCAAATCTGAAATTCCACTCTCCCGGTTCAGAGTTCATGACAAGAATGGATTTGAAACAGTTTAGATTTCTGTAATTAGGTATTAAACCATCAGATTTTAAAGGCTGAGTTTCTGCTCCCCCATATTCCTACTCCTGTCCCTGTATCCTCATCAAGAAGTTTCTGAGTGGCGATGTGGGTGTCGCATCCCCAATTTCTGCTTCACCTCTCCCATTTATACTTGACAGCATTAACTGAATATGTTAAATACAGATTAAAATTGAAATTAAAATGGTGCTAAAATACTTTGGCACTAGATGGCTTTGTTCATAACACAGCTGTCACCCCAGAGGAGAGCGACATTTCGTCACAGCAGGTAGAATTTGTGTCTGCTCTAAGCTGAGAGGTGCCTCTGGTGTCTGAGATGTCTGGTTTTCCCCAGCAGTGCAATGTGTACACAGTTCCTTGGAGAGTTCAGTGATCTCCTCGTGGCAGGTCTGCTGATCTTCAAAAACTGACACAAAATCACTTCAATAAACTAGTTTTAGAAGAGCAAAGTATTCCAAAGGACTGACTTGAAGAATTAATGGAGAATTAATATACTATATTAATTGTGGAATGCAGTTAATGGGTTGAAAATGGTGTCGTGCAAATGCTGTGTGAGAGAATTCCCTAAGTAACATTTTTCTTGTAAACTTAAGTAGAAACAGTTATGCTAAATCTTGTGCAGGTTTTTACAATGCCAAGAGACAGTGAACAGCCAGGACACTAAGCAGTGACACTGTCCGAGCACTAGCTGTTTATTTGCAGAGCTGCAAGAGTTGTCCTGCGCTCGTGCTGCGGAGAGTTGGCAGGGCTGCAAGGGGAGCACTGGAGGAATGCTGCTCTGGGGCAGATCCCTGCTTGTTAGCTGGCCAGTGGAAAATTGTGTCATCAGTGTTGCAAGTGGATGTATTGCATTAATCCCTGTACCTCTTAGACAGACCAGATCTGACCTTTAAGTCCAAGTTTTGTGTGCTCTGATTACCTAACCTGGTCTTGGCTTGTTTGTGGCCAGCACTAGCAATAAACATTAAACCTTAACCTTATTTTATGTCCACTTTTTTGTTGTCAACGTCCTTCAGTTTTTCCCTTGTCTTCTGGCCTGGCATCAGCTAAAACCCTGAATCGTATGAGGCTTTGTAAGGTCAACTGAAATGCCTGTTAGTGTTTTTCAGTCCCCTGCATGCTTTCACCTTGCCCTGTAAATTCACCTTGCCCAGTGCTTCAACTTCTACTGGGTGCACACAGTCTGTATGTCTCCTTTCAGACTTGCTTCTTGTTCCTCTCTCCCTGACCGAAGAGCCCACTCAATTCATTGTGTTGCTTTGCCTGAGCAGCCTGATGGCCAGTTCTGCAGTGGAGACCTTCGGGGTCGCAACTAGCTCTTGCAGAGGCTGCAAGTGCTGGTGTTAAAAAGGCAGTGTAAAGTTGCAGGCGCTAGAAGTCTCCCCATGAGAGTCACCCTGCCCTGCATCTGCAGGCGAGGGTGTTTTCAGAGTGGTAGTGGTTTGTCAAAATGGCAAGAGCACCAACCTGAGCCAGCGTTTGGGCTGGAGGTGTCAAAGAGCAGGTAAAGCAGCTGTGGGTGATGAGAGCTTTAGTACAGTTCTGTGTCAGCCAGGTGTGTGACTCTCCCCAGATCAGTCTGTGATGTTCTGCCAGGGCAGCTGCCCCAAAACTGCCCAGGACAGTTACTTCCTGCAGCCCAGGAGTTAACTGACATCTTCTGTCTAAGAGGATGTCTTGTCTGAGATGCTGGCTTTAAGATCAGAGCGTTACAGTTCAGTTTGCCTACTGGGTTTGCAGCAGTAAAGTCCAGAGGGCCATCCCCACTGTGTGATGTGAAATGATGGTGGCTCCAGCAGCTGCCTGGCTGGAAACTGCAGTATAAGTGCTTTGTAGGCTTGATTTAACCCTAAGCCCTTGGTGGGGAGATGGCTGGCCAGTGTATGTGGACTGTGGCACCTCTTTCCTCAAAGCTCTTGTCTGACCAACAGGACTCCTGTAAATCACTTACGCCCCACTCTGGTTGAGATCCTTGCCTGTGGGTAGTGTTAAGGTTGAGTCAGATGGGCGTGAGGCAGTCCTCTCTAGTCTAAGATGACAGCCTTATTTGCACATGAGGTAATGAGGGGGTGTGGATGAGTCCTGACTAGGAGGCAGCATATCTCAGATTCTCTCTTTTTCCTTCTCACATCCCCATAAAAGAGAAATGCCAAAAGGACCATGACATAAAGATGTGTAGTGGAGGAGATTCTGTTGGAAGAAGACCACAGGCTCTGCTTTGGTTTCCTCACCAGGATATCTAGAGGATACCCCAAGATGGTAGCTGGGTTTCCCTGTCCTGTGGCAGATGTTACAAGGAATAAATGGAGAGGAGGAAAGCAGGGTCAGAAAATCACAAGGAATGTTTTTGGACTACACTTGCAATGATTGATAGTAATTTTATTGGATTTGGTGGGACAGAGTGCAGAACAGATGAGATGGAGAATTATAATTGCTTGTTCAGCCTGACATACCCATAAAGGACACACAACCCTATCTTATTTTTAAATAACTATAACAGCCCTAAGAGAGAGCCAGCAAGAATGGCGATGGCTGTAAAAGAAATTCTGAGTGAAAAAGAGATCGATATTCTTAATAGTGGTTTCTCACTGGGAAGTGATTCTCTCTTTAGCCACAAATACTTTGTTTTCTGCTGGCTTGTCCCTTCCAGCAGGCAAGCTCAGTCCATCGCTGATGTGTTTAGTTTGTGGCTTGCCACGGAGCAGGCACATTTGTAAGAGTTGTGCCTGGGAGACCTTTCTAAAAAGGACACAGACATGGGCAAGTTTGCATGAATTTCCTGCAGGCTTAGCTTTCAACTGCCAGAGATGAAGATCTGCAAAATAAGAAGCCAAATTTGTCATGGGGATATATTTGAGAATAAGTTTGAGGTCTGCTTCTGGAGATCAGCTGTCCCTAAAAAGTTTTTGCTAAGACCTTTGCTGTCTAGAAGAGCTGTGGTGTGTTTGGGTTTGTGTCTGCTCTGCTGCTTGCAGATGTCTGCTGTCCTTGCTGCCTCCCCTTTGTTGTCTGGACTCTCCCTTTCTCATAGTTGCAGCTACATTCCTGTTCAAAAATGTTTTCCTTTTGCTGACAAAGTTAGGAGATAACAAAGTGAAATGGAAGTGCTTTGCAGGCTTGCTGGAGAACACTTGGTTTATGTGAAGAGAGGGACGGGTCTGTACAAAGCGAGGGTTTACTCAAGAAGTAAGAATTATTCTAAGTTTAGTGGAATTTGGTAAAAAAGGGGAAAAAGGTGACTTTGCTTTAAATATGGATTACTGTTAACAATTGTAATAATTCCTGGATTCTCTTTCCCTCTTAGTGGTGGCGTTATGATCTACATTGACCGAATAGAAGTTGTGAACAAATTGGCACCATACGCAGGTATTTCCCGTCCTGTTGTATCAAGCAGCTCTCTGACTGTCCTCACTCAGCTGCTCTGCAAGTTTGCAAGACTTCCATTTGCTGTGTGTCCTTACCCTTATGGGTCCCAGTACGCTGGCACTTTGTTTCAGGCCTGTGTCTGCAAGCTTTTTGAAGAGCCACAGATTTGCAAAGATGAAAATAAACTCTAGGATTGCTTCTCCCCCATACATACAGGAATGTGATGGGTGCTCAAGCTGGTCTATTTCTCGCTGCTGAAGGGGAGATAACTTGAGGAACTAAATACCTGGGACACGGCCCTCAGGTGCCTGTTTGTGCAGCGGCTGGGAAAATGATGATGGCAAAGCTCGTTGAAGCCTCTTACCTTCTTATTTCACAGCTGCCAAACCAAAGGCTCACAGATTTTTGCTTTATAGTAGTATCTGTTCCTATGCATGCAGGTCCTGGACAGGCTTTACCTTTTCATTTGTTTATGCAAGTCTTGAAGCAGGTCTGTGCAGTATGTCTTGCTGTAATTACTCTGCTCTTTGCAGTCGTATAATTCCAGCAGTGCTAGTGGAGGGGACCCCTGCAGGTTTGTCCTCTGACCTTCTTCCTGCTCACAGCAGGATTGTGACTTTACAGCTGGTCAGGGCAGCTGTGGCTTTGTCCAGCTGAGTCCTGAAGTCTCCCAAGGATGGGGGTCCCCTACCCACCTGCCCCAGAGCTGCACGGCTTTCCTAATGCCCTGAGCTATTGTTTTGTGGTTGTGACGTTACAGAAAGCAGTACATGTCAGTGGTGACCTGTGGTAATTCTCTTGCTTCCTCAGTGTATGACATTGTGAGAAACTACACTGCAGACTACGATAAGACCTTGATCTTCAATAAAATTCATCATGAGCTGAATCAGTTTTGCAGTTCCCATACCCTGCAGGAAGTGTACATCGAGCTGTTCGGTAAGTGGATGGCAGCTGGATGTGCTCACCAAGACCAGTATAACCGATCTGTCCTGCTGTTACAGCAAGCTCCTGCAAGCAGACACCCTCCACGCTTGAGTTGCAGGCTAGAAATCAGCTCCTTATGTATCCATATGTCACTTCCCACGTAACTCTACTGATTGAGATTTCTTTGTCTTTCCACATCTGCACGTTTTCCACTTGGGATTGAATTCTGGACGCAAAAAGTAGCTGGTTGTCTCTGGTGCATGCAGCCATGCCCATTGCCGTCATTATGATGATGGCTTTGTCTTGCTACTTCTGCTTTTAGACCCCGTCCTGTTGCTGAATTAACTTTTTTTTATTTAAAAACCTCCTTCTGGCTGTTTTTAGCAAGTGAGAGCCAGAAGGAATGTCCTCCTGGTTCATTGCAATGCTGTCCTTTTTTCACAAGGGGGTAGCATTGGTTCAGGAATTAGCAAATTTGATGTTCTGCTTGGTTCCTACCGGTGGCCTCAGAGGCCTAACAGCATCAAGTTCCTTCTTTAGTGGCAGAGCAGGGGAAAATGGGTTTATGGAAGATAGAAGATTGTCAGAGTTTTAATATCAAGAGACTCTCAATCTTGAAATGCTGTACTGAGGCTTTTCAAATATCCAAAGTCTGAGAGGAGTTCCTTGGTAGTAGTTGCAGCTTAATCCTTTCAGTTATGGCCACTTCTGTGGGAAGATCTTCCTGGAGGTTGGAAGTGACAAAATGTCTGGGTATTTTCAGTAGCAAGTACTGGATCCTGCAGGTCCCTAGAGACTTAAGGCAGAGGGGTCGGTGTGGCTCTGGCTAAGAAGGGGTAGACATCTTACCACAGACTTGCTGCTTCTTGCCCAGACAGTGAAACCCATTTACCCTCAGCTCAGATGCCATGGGTTCATGAATGGCTACAGGTGGTAGCATGCCACTCTCCTCTCAGGAACATTTTCATGGGGGTATAGGAAGAGAAACCATGTATGGAATGATCTCAAAAAGCATCTTTCTCTTACACCATAGAGACACCTACTCTTCAAGGCCAGCTGACTCTACCACATAAGCTGTAGGAGAAATGATAAGCTAAGCAGTCTCTCTCTTGTCCTCCAAACACAGATCAGATAGATGAGAATCTGAAGTTGGCCCTGCAGAAGGATCTCAATGTCATGGCACCAGGTCTCACTATCCAGGTGGGTTCATTCCCTAACAAAGATTATTCTTTTTTTCCACTTCTTGTTTGCTCACCTTTCACTATACTGATAGGGTCTTTGCTTCAGTTTTCCTCTTAATGGGAAATAGTTGAGCCTTGAGTTGAGCTTTGTCACTTGAAGACTGTCCATAGGACAGTGACCACTTCTAAATGCTAGTTTTATATTGGATTTAGTCTGCAGGAACAAGAAAATGTTTTCCTTTACCCTTGGCCCCCTTGCAGAGCTGAGCACCCCAGTGTGCCAGCGCAGTTCCTACAGGTAATTGCAAAAGAAAAGAGCTTCATCTTTTCTGCCCTGGTGCCAGGGATAAGGAAAGATGTTCTATCTTAAGTGATTTTCTGCTTACACTTGATGTTAGAAGAACATGTTTAATTTTAACTGGGCTATGGGACATACAGGCCTTTTGATATGTTGAAGTTCCAGGCACCCAACTGGGAGAAATATTCTTTTGCCTTGCAAGAGCCAGTTTGGAACTCTCTGCAGATTTACACCGTAAGGGAAGAGTGACACCAGGTCTGCTTTGCCGTTCTGGTTGCCGTGTTCAGCTAGGCTGGCTGGCTGTGAGCAGGTCTCAGCATGTGGAACACTGTGATAAATACTCTTCTGCTTTGCAGCTCATTGGTGCACAGGCCCTCTTGTGAACCACAAGCAGTGTCTTATCACAAGGAATTTGAGATGGCACCTCCCTTTCAAATATCCAACTGAGCTTGCGCTGTACATCGCAGACACATTTCCTACAAAGGTCATCATAAAAATTATGGTCATAATGTAAAGGCCCTTTTTGATCTCAGGGTGTGGAAAGGTGTAGGCAAAGCTCACAGTTCTTTGCTGGAAGGTGTTAGCTGCTGAGGTAAATCTGATCTTCAGCATATGCTGTCCCATCTCAATTTGGCTTACCTGATCTTCACTGTTGGTCAAAAGTTGAACCATACCCTGCCTGCATCAACTCACACTGAGCTCATCAGCCCAGCAGTTTGAAGAAGTGCCATAACTAGTGAGGAAAATGGTTCATCTCTACTACTTAAGACACAGTGATACTGCCCCATGTTCCTGTTGTTCCCTTTCAAAACAGAGCTGCACCCTTGTCTGTAGTAAAATTGTGCCTGAGCATACAACTCTGCTGACGAGACACAGCAAATACCCTGCTCCTGTGATGAAGAGCTAAGCTTCCTTTGTCCTTTCCACGTGCAGTTGTGGAACCCAGATTAACTTACCTGTACCTTGAATTGAATTGCTTTGTGAACTCTAAGGGAAATAATTCTGTACTTGGGCATAACACTTTGGTCTTGGAAGAGCAGCTTCGTACCCAGGAGTACTTCAGAGGTCACCGACAATTCACTGTCGAAAGAAGTGACACAAAACAATTCA
>VZTM01002091.1:66280-100082 GCA_013400555.1 Jacana jacana
GTCATGAGAGGTGGGGGATGTCCTTACTCGAGGGTGGCGTTTGGCACTGCTCTAGACAAAGCCACAGCTGCCCTGACCTAGTTTTTGCAACAGCCTTACAGGAATTTGGACTAGAGACCCCCAGACATCCTTCCCAGCCAATATGTCTATGATTTTTCCACTTCGCTTTTTCCTTTAAGAAAAATCCTAAATCTTATTTTTTCAGGTCAATCTCTCCAATGGAAATAGAGAAAACAAATTAATATATGTCAAGAAAAGAGGGCTAACTTCAAAAACTTATGTTCACTATCAGAACCAACCCAGTTAACATTTTTTCTTCAGTAAAAAGAATCAAACCTTAGGTGAGCCACGAGCCCTTTCTCCTCCATTAGGAAATCCAGAAGAACTTTGCTGGCATAGTTATATGCTTTTTCTATTTGTTCCACATATGCTCTCTCTTTTAAAGTATAGATGACCTCTTTAGCCACAGGGCAGGTAACATCACGTCCACATTCTCGCACAACGTTTAAGTATTTCCCTGGAAGCAAAAGAAAGAATTCATATCTCTTGTACATCCCATAGGGAAACTTTCAGACCCCTACCTTCAAGTGGAAGATATTCTGTGAAATGTGTACACTGAGATCTACTAAAAGCTAGAAAGGATTTAGACACCTTTCAAAAGATGTCAGAGAATTTTAAATTAGTATCATATTTAAAGAAAGATTTAGAACCGGTTTTGTTTCCCAGGGGTGGCAAAACATCTCTGCATATAGCCAGAAACTTTGAAGACCTGGTGCTGCACTTCAAAAGTAGCTTTTGGGGGGTTTTGTGCTTATGGAAGAGAACGACGCTACCATCAGGTTGCACACTTCACTCCAATTATAACTCAGCGTGCTCAGATCTCAGTTATCTGGCTCCATCTAGCTACCTGCTAGAAAGATGTACCCACCAAACAGCAGAAGGAGAGATGGCTCCCCCTCCTGCTGGACTCCTGCCCACATGTGGATTTATTTAAAGGGTTCGAGGTTCTTTTTAAATCTCACTCTTCCGTTTCTCTAAGAATTTCAGCTGGACAACCCCATAAACTGGCCAAGCACACTGGCACCATCAAGAATGGTAATGCTTGTCTCAAGATTCCTCTTACACCAGAAGTGCATCTTTACCTACCTGTGCTTAGTATTTTGTCAGCCATTTTCTGCAAGAATGAGGGTATCTGTTGCTGAACAACAGTATACCTTTGATCCCAATACTTGTCATTGTAGTCCTCCTGAATCTTCTCCTTCTGCAGCTCATGTTCCTCCACCATGAACTCACTGAACAGATAAAGCAGATGTTTGGAACCAGGAAGTGGTACAATGCACGTTACTTTTTTTTGACCTGTAAACTGGTAATATGATCTATCAGAAATAAGGTCTTATGAAAACAATTCCAACAAAGAACTGAGATTAGTCTGTATTTGCAGTAAGAAGAGAAGCATCATGCAGTGTTTCTGCTAATCTGTAGCCAATTATGACAGAAACAGAATTGTACAGTATCCACAAACCAAGTCTACGCACTGTTTGGGTGCCAGCGTAGAGGTGAGGAACCTGGATGTTGTCTGCCTTCTCACCACCAGGAACACATTAATTTTAGCTATTTTAACTTGAGCTTTGCCCCCCTTAGGATTGTGTAAATGTGTGAAACAGAAATGCTGCATAAACTATTAAACACAGCGAAATGTTTCAAATGATTCCACAAAAGACAAGAAACGTCAGCAAGTGCTGTCAGCTCCTATCAGATTAGCACTTTAGTGGACTACATTTAACACATATTCTCTTGTGCCCACGAGAAGAGGGCTCACTGCTGCCATAAAGAGGATGAGGATGTGAGGGGAGAATACCTACAGAGGGACAGGCATCGTGAGGTGGAATTGGAGTGGGCTGTTATGCCATTGGCTTTTACATGTCATTTCCTTGAATTCGGAAAAATAAAGCAATTGAGAGTGCCTATGATTGTATAAACACTGAATCAAAGAAGAAAAGTGGTTAAACTTGCTCCAGAAGCTCCTTGCAAGCTTCCTTGCAGTGTTGCCACGTCGATGTCCCCCGGCTATGGCACTCTGTCAGGCAGAGAAAGGGGTGCACTGAAAAAGGACAAGCCAAAGACCCAAACAGTATATCTTAACTTCTGCAGTTAACTTTCATTCCCTAACTGTTCTTTACCTGTATGGATCATTAATGATGCCTCGATATATCCACTTCTCCAGAATTTCAAAATAAGGCACACTGGCTGCCTTCGTTAAATACAGGCACAGCTCCTGGGCCTGGCTGTCCCCTGTGTAATTGAAAGTCTTGTCATGGAGTAAGCTCAGGGTTGATCCTCCCAGGCACTCCCCTTTATCCACCGAAGTAGCTGAAATTTAAAAGTATAGATCTAAGACACCAAGCTGACACGGATTAATTGCATAAGCTATGCCATTAAAAGTCATGAAGTTAACAGTTGCAGACCCCTCCTGTGAAGATGCAAGGCTATTCCACCACGCAGCCAAAAACCTGCATCAGAAACGAAAACCTAAATGATCCATTGTCTAAAAAAGCAACAGCCAAACCCAGCCCTCCAGGGAAGGAGAACTGGTCTCAGGCAGATACAAGGTACCTGGTGGCTTAGAGACCAAAGGCCACCTATACCAAGGGGACCATGTATTGAGATCTACTTTCCAGGTGGTAATGGAAAAACCACACACTTCAGTGGCTTGCTTGAGAAACCTCTGCTTGCAACCCTGACACTGAGGTAGCGATGCATGTAGCCCAAAGACCAGGATTTAGGTAAGCTGATAGTGAAATCTGTACTTTGCCATTGCAAAGAGGACAGAGGGACAGTTGTGAGTTTTAGACTGAAGTGAACCTTCACGTAGTTGGCTAACTTCTACGTTCCAAAAAACTGAAAACTGCAGGAAACATGAATACCAAGAGGGCTCATCCAATGCCAGACTGTAAACAGAACAGATATTTACATCCTGATAAATTCTCTGGGCTGAACAGAGAGAAATACACAAGTATTCTCATGCCAAAAAGTTTAACCAAAATCACTGAGGTAACTGCATCTGTGACCAACAACCTCATGCAACGGTACAGGCCAGGATCAGGTGGCTGAAGAGCAGCACCACACAGAACAAGGAGTCCTGCTGGACAACCAGCTGATTCAGTTTGAGGTCCCCAGTATAAAAGACAAAATGAAGAGTCCAGCAGAGGTTAATAAGATGGTGGCCAAGGTATACAAGAAGAGCCCCAGGGAGCTGGGTTTGTTAGTTGAGAGAAGAGAACATGAAGCTGGGAGTTGCTGAACATCTTTCTTTCACTATATAACAGATGGTTCTAGAGGAGATGGTACCAGACTCCTCTTGGAGGAACACAGTAACAATATCAAAAGGTCAAAAGCTACAAGAAAGGAAATTCCAGTTGGAGATACAGAAAGAAATGCTCACAAAAACGTTGGTGAAGTCATGGGAAAGGGCCCAGAATGGTGGGGGATCTATTCTGCTGAGGATTGTCCAGAGTGGCCTGGGCATGGCTCTGAGCAACCTGCTATAGCTCTAAGAGGCTGGACTAGAAACTTCCAGGGGTTCCTTCTGATTGAGCTGGTTTGTGGTTATACATCCATATGTCCAAATGCCACGAGAGGCATTTGGAAAGAAGCTGAGTAGAGACAGCAGTAGTGGAAACAATGGATCTGAAAGGCATGGACTGTGAAGGAAAAAGGCATGGACTTGTCTCAGCACAGCTCTGAAGGGCAGATTCAGCACTCAAACCCACCGCCCTCAAAGAAGCGCAGACAAGTCCTGGCTTGAAGTAAAACAGAACCAACCTTCTGATCAGCATTTTTACTACTTAGCAAGGCCTCTTCTAACTCTCTGAAATTAACAGTGTATTGTGCAGAAAACTCTTCGTTCTCAGAGTGATAAAGCCGATATTTATAGTCAATACCAAGGACCAGCATACAGAGAGGCTCTGACTTACACTTACTGCTGTAGCAACCAAGATCAGCTAATTTCAAACTAAAAAGTGTAGAGGGGTGCCCTCTGCAGGGAGGAGGGGACAGGAGAGGTGACTCAAACCTGACCAAGAGGGTGTTCCAGCCAGTCTGCCCCACGCTCAGGATAAAAGCTGAGGGATCAAAAGGTCAGCCCTCTTCCTTCAATGGCTGACAGCCAAAGAGGACCCTGTCTGTCCATCTGCCTTTGATCCCAGTCCGTGTGTCCCTGACTTCAGAGCTGGAATCCAATTCCCATCTCACTCAGTCCTGTCTGAGACTTGCCCAGTGCCTGCCAGTGATGTCATCCTGGGAGCTTGACACAGTTTTGCATATATTGTATCTATTTCATTATTTCCTTTTTATTTTATTATTAATATTTCATTGAAGTAGTTTAGTTCCTTCTAAATTCATAAATCTCTTTATCTATCCTCCTCTTCTCCTTGGAGTGAGACGTGGGGGGAGAACACCTGTCACCCCATCATTGGCCGATTCAGCCTAAACCACGACTCGAGTACAATTCCCCTTGCCTTTTTTATTTAATATAACATAAATTAAAATGACCTGTGCCCTGTCTGTACAGTTTTCAGAAGCCACTGTCATGCACCTGTCAAAATGTAATGACTGCATTTTTGAAACTTACCGAGTGAAGCAAGAATCTCCAAGGTCCTCATCGTGGGCTGGATATAAAACCAGAGTTTCTGCAGTGAAAGAAGTCCCTGCCTCTGAAGATGCTCCAGCTGGGTAATTAGTATCATGTATTCCTTGATTAGAGTCCGCATAGCAGCAGCCAGGGCATGATTTACCTGTCCATACTCGAAGGAAGACTTCTCCTCTATAAACCTGTAAAAAGGATAATGAAAACTCCTTCAGGTAAGGCACCTTTTATCATTTTCAGGAACTGTATTTCCAGGACACCATACAAGCCCATGAGTAGATCATACAGTGAAAAGTGTACCAGTTTCAGCTGAAATCCCCCTGCTTATGTCCCACCAACACATTTCCACCACATGGAAAGCCGTGGCAAGACACTGCAGGGGAGCGAGAATTATTTGCAAAACCTCTATGGAAAAAGTGTGAGTCAAGATTTTCAAGGCCATTGTCTTTGCATAAGCAATAGATTAGAGGACAAGAACAAGATCTCGAAAGGGAGCCATGTGCAATGTGTGGAAAGCACTGCTGCTGGATTCTGATACCATGTGCCACAGCAGGGATTCATCTGACTGCATTTAGATGCTTCACACACGTTAGAGCAGAGAGACAGATGCTTCTGAACACAAGTCTGTGAGGAGACACATAAAAGAGATTGGATGAATTGCATCCTAAAAATGCTCCTTTCTCTTTGCTGATCTTTTAGGGACTTTCAATCAAATGCAGACATCTATATAACAAACATCTGCTGTTAATGAGATGTACTTTATACTTAAGGTAGCTACCAGAAGCTAGGCAGCAGTGTACATTCTCCTGCTCAGAAGCACACAAAGTTTGTCTCAGTCCTGGATGCTCAGAGGAGAGCAAAAAGCAGGAAACACAGAGAAATTCATGGCAGAGTGAGAAACGACAAGTCAGAACAAGCAGGCTTATCCTATTTGCGCTTTGCCTGAACTCACCAAGACCAGGCCTGGACAAAGCAAAGGTGAGGTGAATGATAAAAGTGAACTGGCAGCACAGGGGAGAAACCCAGCAAAAAGAAATGTAGTTAAAACCGATTCAAAACATTTGTCATTGTTATTTTATATCCCCATAAGTTTAAATTAAGCTTGGAAGTTATCATCTGCACAGTGACAGAATCTCCCCCTCCAGTGACAGAACACTCTCCTCCGACACAAGTTAGCTTGGTACCTGGTGACAGCAGAGTAACTTGATGCTACAGGAAGAATCCTGGTCACCAACTCTTTGATGGACAAGTCCAAGTTGGGATCGACTGAAAATGCTCGGTTCTGCCTGCCTACAAGAGGCTGTGCTGTGATGTATCTTCCATCCACACCAATCAGAATGTACAGCAAGTCCTCCACAATCATGGATTCCTGGGAGGCTAATGGCAAGGTACCTGTTTTCAAAGAGAAGAGCAAACAAAGCCTCACAATCGGAACACGCCATAGTAGTACCTGCTCATCCATTCATACCGTTTCAATCAAGTACCTGAAGCTTGAAAGGAAGACACAGCATTCAGAGAACAAAGGAAGATCACACAAAGCGGAAGCAAGATATAGGGAAACGAAACTGAGTTAGGGTCAACTCCAAAATCAGCTACTTTGCTTTCCAAGAAAACAGAATCCTTTGCTCATTTATACCCAAAGCAAACCAAGCACACAGGGCTATACATCCAACATCTGTGGCCAAGAGAATCATAGAATCATTTTGGTTGGAAGAGACCGCTGGGATCATCAAGTCCAACCATCAGCCCCACTCTACAAGTTCTCCACTACACCAGATCCCTCAACACCACATCTAATCTACTCTTAAACACAGTCAGGGATGGTTACTCCACCACCTCCCTGGGCAGCTGATTCCAATGACTGACCACTCTTTCTGTGAAAAACTTTCTCCTAATGTCCAGCCTAACCCTACCCTGCTGCAGCTTGCAGCCATTCCCTCTTGTGCCCGTGAGAAGAGACCAGCACCAGCCTCCCTACAATGTCCTTTCAAGCAGTTGTAGAGAGTGATGAGGTCTCCCCTCAGCCTCCTCTTCCTCAAACTAAACAATCCCAACTCCCTCAATCCATCCTCATAAGACTTATTCTCCAGGCCTCTCACNAGATCATCAATAAAGACGTTAAACAGAAATGGCCCCAACACTGAGCCCTGAGGAACACCACTTGTGACCGGCCACCAGCTGGATTGAACTCCATTGACCACCACCCTTTGGGATCATCCTTCCAGCCAGTGCTTGATCCAGCAGATCATACACTCATCCAGGCCATGAGCAGCCATTTTTTCCATGAGAATTCAGTGGGGGACAGTGTCAAATGCTTTGCTAAGATCCAGATATATTATATCCACTGTCTTCCCCTCATCCAACAATCGGATCATCTTGTCATAGAAAGAGATCAGGTTTGTCAGGCAGGACCTGCATTTCATAAACCCCTGCTGACTAGGCCTGATCCCCTGGCTGTCCATGACATGGTTAGTGATGCCACTCAAGATGATCCGCTCCATGACCTTCCCTGGTATCGAGGTCAGACTGACAGGTCTAGAGTTTCCTGGGTCTTCCCTTTTGCCCTTCTTATAGATGGGTGTTACATTTGCCACCTTCCAGTCCATGGGGACCTCTCCAGTCAGCCGTGACTTAAGGAAAATAATGGAAAGAATATCACCCACAGCTTGTATTGCTGATCCTTCAACCCAAAAGGGCTCAACTATACGGCATCCAACGAGCTCCAGTCTTGTCAACAACCTCCCCTATCAGTGAAATATTGAAATATCAGGAAAACAGTTCAAATACAGACACAAAGAAATATTGCCCAGCAAAAGCTGCAGGCAAACTGTGAACTGTAGGATCTCTGAATGGTGTGGTCAACTACAAACCAGCTGCAAGAACTCAACCCAAAATATAACCAAGTGCATCAGGAGATCAGGGAACAGAGCGGCTACAATACTAACTACAGAAAAAATGTATCTCATTAAACAAAGCAACAATCCCTCTCCATTTGTAGGATTGTATGTGAGAGAACTAATGGTTCTGAGCTCGCTAGAAACATACACTGGGGGATTGGAGTAGATGATCTTTCAAGGTCCTTTCTAATCCCTGATATTCTGTGATTCTGTGATACCTCCACAGCACATCTGGCAGAAATGTACTAACAGACAAACTATTTAAGGGCACCTCCAAGAATGAGCCCGTTGTTTTCATGTCCCCTCCTTAGATGCAGCCCAAATGCACAACATGAAGAAACTACAGGTCTCTTGCAAGAGTATCCAAAGTTCTGGCAAAATACAGATGAGATACTCCTACAGTAGGATTTTATGGGGGCTGCGACTCAAGAGAGAAGAAGGATTGGGAAACTCAAACCAGATTAGATCCCTTGGGTCAACAATGGGGCTGGAATTCAGCACAGAAGAAATACTGTGAACAATGTAATTTTAGGTTTTGGGGTTTTTTTTGAACTCTGGTCTTCATTTGCAGAGTGCAAAGAGCCAAGTTGTGCTTTCATCCCGAGTGTGATGAAATCTGAACAGCACTTCTGAAGAAGTACAAAACATAAAAAGCTAATGCAATTTTCCCTGTGCATCACATACCTATAGGTACTGTTGTGTCAGTGCTTAAACTGGTGCCAATTAAGAAATCACCAATAAGTGCAGGTCTGTCATACACCCAGGGTGGAAATACCGGAATGGGCTGTCCAGAATTCTTCTTGTTCTGCTTATCTCGCAGAATTTTTCGTGTAAGCTCAAGAGGCTGTTGGAAAAAGAGAGAAAAATAAAGATCTTCAGAAGTCCAAGACATTTTCAATTTTAAGCAGAAACTGACTGTAAACTTATAACTTGAGAACAGAAAGTAAAATAGCTGATGTTTCAGCAGCACAGTGTTGGATTTGGTCCCACAATACCGTATAGTCTACGGGTATCAGTGCTGCAGGGGTGACTTTTTTATACAGTTGTCCTTCTTTTTCTTGGTGGGTAGATCCACTGACACTTTTCTGCACCCTTCCTCACCAGCCTGGGTGCTAAGGCAGGCACAGAGGAGCAGAATGGGGGAACCACCAGGCAGCTTACTGGTTTGTGAAGCACACCATGTGAAAGGCAGCAAACTCCTTCCAGAAGCAGTAAGCAGTACCATCTTACTCAAGGGGCACTTGCTGTCAAACACCTCTGAACTCGGTTCCTGCACAGTGCCCACCAAGCATCCGTCTGTCAACTGCAGTCCAGATAACCCACCCACATGCAGCAGGAAAACCAGGGTTTTTTACTCCGAACAGGAGTCAGCAAAGGAAGTGAGCTCCTAAAGACTAAGAAGCTTTACAACCTTGGCTGTTGGTCTGACACTGAAATTAAATGAAGTGCAAGATTAATTATCAGCTGGAGAGGCCTTTGAGCTGTACAACCTACGTGAACAGTTAGAGCCCCAAGACAAACCCAGGGGAGGTGCTCATGAATGCCACCACATCCTTGAACTTCCACGCTTATGAATGCCACCATTCTTAAGCTCCACACTTTACTCTTACAGGAGGTCTCAGAGGAGAGAGGACTTTAGGAAGGAAGCAAATGCACCTGATGTGAGCTTTGCATCTTAAAGAAGGGTGCTGTTATACTGTGAGAGGTAACTGATGCTCACTGTGGCCATTTTTCATATTCTCAGTTAGTTCTCGGTCTTGAAATCCTTCCAACAAGCATCAGCTGTGGGACCAGTACCCAACAGTACCAGTTATGGACATGTTTCCTGCAAGCTCACAGCTGGCATAATGCTGGTACAATGTCCCAAGGTCAGAGAGACACCCCAAAGTAACACTACATTCCTACTTACACTGCGGATGTGTGATCTGCTTAGAAGGACCTCAACTTCCTCAGCTTCCTTAACAGAAACAGGACTCTTACAGCAGGATATGGAGACGAGTGAAGCATCAAGTAAGCTGCCAGCAATTCAAAGGAAAACTAAACTTTACATAATACTGCAGATCTCAGTGTAGGACTGAGTCCTTCGTCCGGGTCAACAACTTGAACCCCTTCATAAATCTTAAACACATACAGTGAGAAAATACTATGCAAGATGGCTGTATGAACAAGCTTCTGCTTAGGAGAAGGGCAGCCATCACTACCTCTTCCCAAATGGCAGGGAGGAAGGAGTTGGAAGAAAAGCTCCACAAACCACAAACCTCACCATCACAACATCTCCATGAACCATGCATACTTATGAGAGCAGACTGAGAAGGATCTAAGTCTAAAAGCCTCTGAAGCATTCTGCTAAGAATGGCAACTCTTACCTAAAAGAGCCAGGTAAGAACTCAACAGCACATGCAGGTGGAAGACAGTACTATAAAATAGAGCTTGTTCAGTGAGATGGACTATACAATGGACCATATGATGGACTATATGACCTTGTAAATTCAGAGACATGAATTCTCTGAAGTCACCTTTAAAGATGATCCAGTCCAACTTCCCTGTTGTGAGCAGGGACATCTTTCACTGGATGAGGTTGCCCAAAGCACTGTCCAACCTGACCTCGAACCTGCCAGGGATGGAGCATCCCATCTAAGCCTACCCTCTTTCTGTTGAAAACTGTTGCCTCTTGCCCTGCCACTACAAACCCTGGGAAAAAAAAGTCTCACTCCCTCTTTCTTATAAGCCCCTTTTATATATCAAAAGGCTGCAGTAAGGTCTCCTTGGAGCCCTCTCTTCTCCAGGTGGAACAAACCTAACTCTCTCAGCCTTTCTCCACAGAAGAGGTGCTCCAGCCCTTGGATCCTTTTTGTGGCCTCCTCTGGACCTGCTCCAACAGATCCATGTCTTTCTTGCACTGGGGACCCCAGACCTGGATGACACTCAGGGTGAGCTGTTCCATAACCTTGCCAG
This sequence comes from Jacana jacana, assembly GCA_013400555.1. Classification (NCBI taxonomy): domain Eukaryota; kingdom Metazoa; phylum Chordata; class Aves; order Charadriiformes; family Jacanidae; genus Jacana; species Jacana jacana. Next base: position 76,778 of record VZTM01002091.1, read on the forward strand.
GCACTGAGGTCAGACTGCCAGGCCTGGAGTTCCCCAGATCATCCTGCCCACCCTTCTTGTAGATGGGTATCACAATTGCTAGATGTCAATCAGCTGGGACCTCCCCAGTTCACCAGGACTGCTGGTAAGCATGGCTTTCTGGGATGCAAGGACACATTGCTAGCTTATGTCCAATTTTTTTATCACCCTAAGTCCTTCTCCATAGGATTGTTCTCCATCCACCAGTCTATACCAATACTGGGGATTGCCTCAACCCAGGTTCAGAGGACTTTGCACTTGGCCTTGCTGAACTTCATGAGGTTTGCATGGGTCCACTCCTCCAGCCTGTCCAGGTCCCTCTGGATGGCATTTCGTCCCTCCACCAAATTGACTCCATAAATCAGCTTGGTGTCATCTGCAAACACGCTGAGGGTGCCCTCAATCCCACTAGGAATGTCACTGATGAAGGTATTAAATTCTGCTGTTTGTAAATGGAGAAGTACTAATGGGGGATGCGACAGCTGGAGGCTGTCTTGGGCACAGCAATGATGAAATGACCATGGACTTCCAGAGGGCAGACTTTGGCCTTTCCAGGGGCCTGTTTGACAGAGCTCCTTGGGAGGGGAGTCCTGTTTGCTGTAAAGTGAGCCATCGGGGGAAAGAAACAGCCTGGCTGAATAAGTTGATATGATCCCAACTTAGGGAAAAAAGGATAGTTTATGGTCTTTGGAAGAAGGGGCAGGCCACTCAGGAAGGATACAGAGATGTTGTATGGCAATGCAGGGCCAAAGCCCAACTAGAACTAACCTGGCTTTGGATGTTAAGAACAACAAAAAGAGTTTCTATAAATACATTAGTAACAAAAGGATGACTAAGGAGAATCTCCATCCTTTATCAGATGAAGGCAGCAACACAGTGACAAAGGATGAGGAGAAGGCTGAGGTGCTTAACGACCCCTTTGCCTCAGTCTTCAGTAGCAGAGTAGGTTGTTCTTGTTCCCTGAGTACCCAGATCCCTGAGCTAGCCAACAGGGGCAGGGAGAAGAACGAAGCCCCTGTAAACCAAAGGAAGGTGATGAGGGACCCGCTCCAACACCTGCATATAAACAAGTTTATGGGGCCAGATGGGATCCATGCAAGGGTACCGAGGGAACTGGTGGAAGTGGTTAATGAGCCTTTCCATTGTTTACCAGCAGTTCTGGAGAACTGGGGAGGTCCTAGCTGATTAGTGTCTAGCAAATGTAACGCCCATCAACAATAGGGGCAGGCAGGATGACCTGGGGAACTCCAGGCCTGTCAGTCTGACCTTGGTGCCTGGGAATGTCACGGAACAGATCACCCTGAGTGCCATCGTGTGGTACATGAAGGACAATGGGGCAATCAGGCCCAGCCAGCAAGGGTTCATGAAAGACAGGCTTGACAAGCCTGATCTCATGAAAGACAGGCTTGACAGTGACCTGCTCGGTGGGCGAGGGAAGGCTGTGGATGTTGTTTACCTGCACTTTAGTGAGGCCTTTGATACAGTTTCTCACAGTACCCTCCCGGAGAAACTCCCATGGCTTGGATGGGAGGACTCTCCACTGGGTTAAAGACTGGCCAGAGCGTGGTGGTGAATGGAGCTATATGCAGTTGGCAGCCGGTCAGTGGTGCCCCCAGGGCTCAGTAGAACTGGAGCCAGTTTTCTTTGACGTCTTTATCAATGATCTGGATGAGAGGATCGAGTGCACCTTCAATGAGTTTGCAGACGACACCAAGTTGGGAGGGATGTTGACCTGATGGAGGGTAGAAAGGCTTTGCAGAGGGATCTGGACAGGCTGGATGGATCCAGATGGATGGGAAAAGATTAAACAAGGCCAAGCACTAGGTCCTGTCCTTGGGTGACCCCAACCCCTGCAGCACTACAGGCCTGGGGCAGAGTGGCTGGAGCTGCCTGGCAGAGAAGGACCTGGGGGTGTTGGCGGACCGTGAGCCAGCAGTGTGACCAGATGGCCAGGAAGGCCACCAGCATCCTGGCCTGGATCAGGAACAACGTGGCCAGCAGAACTAGAGAACTGATCATTCTACTATACTGCACTGGTGAGGCCCCACCTTGAGGACTGTGTCCAGTTTTGGGCTCCTTCCCACATAAAAGACATTGAGTGGCTGCAGCAGACCCAGAGAAGGGTAATGGAGCTGGTGAGGGCTCTGGAAACCAAGTCTTATGAGGGCTGGCTGAGGGAGCTGGGGATGTTCAACCTGGAGAAAAGGAGGCTGAGGGGAGACCTCAGTCTCTACAACTTCCTGAAAGGAGATTGTAGCCAGGGAGTGTTGGTTTCTTCTCCTAAGTCACAGGTGATAGGACAAGATGAAACGGCCTTAAGCTGCACCAGGGGAGGTTCAGATTGGATATAAGGAAAAACACAGAAACGGTTATTAAGCTGGAATGGGCTGCCCAGGGAAGTGGCTGAGTCACCATCCCTAGAAGTACACACAAGATGGGTAGGCATGGTGCTCAGAGACATGGTTTAGTGATGGCTTTTGTCACTTAGGTTGACAGTTGGACTAGATAATCTGAAAGATCCTTTCCAACCTAGAAAAATCTATGACTCTGTGATTCTATATAGTACTGATCCCAGTATAGACACTTTAGGGACACCACTCACTACTGGTTTCCACTTGGACATAGAGACACCGACTGTAACCCTTGAATGCAGCTGTTCAGGCAATTCCTTATCCATCTAGTAGTCTCCTTTTTCTTCTTGGCCCTGGAAAATACCGTAAAATTCCCTATTTCCACACTGTACAAGAATAAGCACAATAGCTCCCAATGCCTGAGGGAAGTCCCTGAAATGAGATGAACTCATGACACTGTGAGGGAACATGCTACCACCTCCATCCCTGTGAGTTCACCACTTATGTGCTGGGGCATGCCTGGACTAAGGGTGTGGGCTGTGGCATCTGTTCCTAATAAAAAGGCAGGGACTGAGGCCTGGTCCTTAGAGTGATCACGAAAAGGAGCAGACCGAACCCCTGAAATAAACGCAGAACTTTCTTCAATGAGGAACCGTTTCTTCACTAGTGATTCTCCGGGATGACAAGAGGTAGGGAGCTTCTTTTGGAGTTAAACCAGCTCTGCCGTGAATTTGTTAACTCGCAGAGTTCAAAAAAGTTGACACAGACTACGAATCATAGAATCACAGAAGGGTTTGGGTTGGAAGGGACCTTAAAGATCACTGAGTTCCAACCCTCCTGCCATGGGCAGGGACTCCTTCCACTATAGCAGGTTGTTCAAAGCCCCATCCAGCCTGGCCTTGAACCCCTCCAGGGAAGGGGCATCTACAACTTCCCTGGGCAACCTGTTCCAGTGTCTCATCACCCTCACGGTAAAAAATTTCTTCCCAATATATAATCTAAATCTCCCCTCTTTCAGTTTAAAATCATTATTCCTCGTCCTATCACTCCACTCCCTGATAAAGAGTCCCTCCTCATCTCTGCTGTGGGCCACCTTTATGTACTGGAAGGCTGCTATAAGCTCCTCCTATAAAGGACATAACTACGTGAAAAAAACCACCTAAGTTTTACCACCTCAATAATTCTTGGGCCAAACCTGATCCAAGCAGCAAGTCCAGTCACTGAAAGACCACTGGATAATCTCTCTGACAGTGCCAAGTAATCACAGAGCACATGGCACAGCACTCTTAGCACCACATGTCTCAGGGGCATGAATCACCTTCTCACTGCAATTTAAAAGCTAGGCTGTTGTCATTACAAGCTTCAATGACAATTTGGATAAAACCCCTGGACTGAAAATGCAGCTCTCAGGCTGGCACTAAAAAGCCCCTGCATCTGGCACCTTCCACATCCACCGAAGCAGAGAGAGCTCACTTTGGTGCTCAATGAATGCCAACTGCTCCTGCACTACAGCTCTGGTGCAAAGGGAGATGGGCAGCAGTAGGCATACACTGGACCTAGAGCACATGACCAAGGAGGAGTGGTGGAGGCAGCTAGGCGTTGCTGGGTCTGGCCAGCAGAAGGTCTAAGAGCAGTCTGCAACTACAGGAAGGACAAGTAGCAAGCTGATGGGTGAAGTCAAGCTCCTCTCAGCAGTGGCAGGAGGTTCAGGCAGCCAAGGACACAAGCTGCCTCTTAGGATAATAAGATTGGGTGGGAAGTGACATTTCTTCCTGCAGAGGGGCAGCAGCCACAGAGGGTCAGCAAGGAGGTGGGGTGTCTCCCTCCTTGTAGGCTTCAGGACTCAGATACACAAGATGACAGCTTCCCTGATCTACTGTGGGTGACTTTTCTGCTCCAAGAGTGGCACTGGACTGGACAACCCCAGTGGTTCCTCCCACCAGTGCTGCAATGTATGTGTGGAAACGCTGGCAGCTATCCTCCATGCCTGGTGAACAAAGAATCGTGGTATCATAAGGATCACAAATACAGTTGCTCAAGTAAGACCCTTGTGTTCGTGTCAAGAACCACTCCAGGGCTTGTGCCAGTGCACAACCTGGCTTCTAGAAAACAGATGGAGAAACAAATCAATTGCAATTATTATGTCTACTTGACAGTCCTCTTGGGAAGCAGCTCTATTGGAAACTCTGGGTCAAGAGATCTTAGCTGAGCTGATACAGCCCTACTGAGACAAAGGCCCCAGGCACCTGCCTGTGAGGGCCCTTTATCAGAGTTTCAGCTCTTTAAGTCTGAAGAAAGTATAAACGGAGCACAGGGATGCGCAAATCTTTTTCTTTGGCTTGCATTGCCATTTCAATTCCTTAGGCTGTGAGCTGCACATCCCAGGGAACACCACTTACCCTTCTCTCCTCTTTTAGCAAGTCTGCACATAAATGCCATTAGAAAGATCAGCTATTTTAGTGGAAATTCATCTTCTCTTTGTGATTTAAATCAAGCACTTGAGTCAGATCATCTATAAAGGTTTGGGGTAAGTCAGGCAAACAGTCTGTGCTGACTTGTATTTCACAGGGTAGATGACGGCGGTTTCATCATTGCCTGAAAGAGGGAGGGTGTTGGACTCTGTCTAGGATGTGAACACTCCATCATCATATGCATGTATAGCCCTTCAAGTTGAAAAAACATGCAGGTGTCCCAAAACCTTATATCATGGAGGGTCCATCCCTCCAGCCATCAATGGCCTGAGGTGATCTGACCATCACAGCAAACTCCCCAGTTGGCAGCTGATCTACTGTAATTGTCTTCACAGAAGGGTGTCCCCTGGAAGGTGTTAGCTCTGCTCAGCCAGTGCCACAGAAAGATCTTCACAGACTGAACAGTAAAAGCACATCTGCTGAGAAGCCAGCATAGGCAATAAATCATACATGGCCACAGCTCGAGAGCTCAATGGCAAAGGCTGGTAGGACAAACCTGCCTGGACACGTTCCCGTGCAATCTGTTCTAGCTGGACATGCTCTGGCAGGGGGTTGGACTAGATGATCTCCAGAGGTCCCTTCCAACCCCAGAGCACTCTGTGATTCTGTGATTCTCTGACATATCATGAAAGTGAATGCTGCCAAGTGGCCAAGACAGGGCCAGCAGTGCCACAGAGCGAGCAGCTGAGTGAAGCACACACCTCATCAATGCAGACAGAGTAGATGCTGTGCACTAACAAGGCATAGATATGCCTCCATGAAATGAGGGTGCAGGACTGCCACAACACAGACTGCAGATAGAGATGACCCCAGTGAGTGATTTCTGGGCATCCACAAGCAGGCAGCACCCTCAGAAAAAGTTGTGTTCAGAGCCTGGAGGATTGTCCCGTTAGATTCTATTGACCAGTCATCAGCAGGCAGAACAGATCGAAACCTCTGGGATAAAGGTGAGCTGCAAAATTTTAAATGGAAGCATTTGCACATATTGTCCAGTTGCTCACTTGCTACAGACCTGTGAGCACCTCTTCTTCTTCTCCCCACTTAGCACTTTCACCTCTGTACAAATAACTTTCCATACACAGTTGCTCCTGGGCCTTCTGCAGCCAAAATGCCCTTATCTTGACCCACAAGCTTTTTGTCACATTTTATGCCTCCCTGTCCTGCTGAGCAGGGAGAGCAATAGAGCGGCTAGCCAAGGTCAACCCATCACAATATAGTTATTTATACAGATTATTATAGGACATAAAAGTTTGGATTTAAGTAATAACTGTCCTTTTGCATCTCCTACTTCCAGGCCTCCTGAGGATGAGACACTTGCCTACCTGTGTTCTAAACCCGTGTCCTGCAATGATAGAGATTACTTCTTACAGAAAAAACAGCACGTTGGTTCTTTTCTGCCTTTTTGCCTTCGAGGTTGCTTTGCAGCATTGATTTCAGGAGCTCAAACAGCTGAGTAGAGGGAACGGCTGTGTGAAAAACGCGTGTGGCGAACGATTATGTGAGGCATTTTACTGGCAGTATCTGAGCGAGCAGAATCACAGAATCTCAGGGATTGGGAGGGACCTTGAAAGATCATCTACTCCAATCCCCCTGCCGCAGCAGGAACACCTAGATCAGGTCACACAGGAATGCCTCCAGGCGAGTTTTGAATGTCTCCAGAGAAGGAGTCTCCACCACCTCCCTGGGCAGCCCCTGCCAGTGTTCCCTCACCCTCACTGTGAAGAAATTTTTCCTCATATTTCAGTGGAAGCTCCTCTGTTCCAGCTTGCATCCATTACCCCTTGTCCTATCATTGGATGTCACTGAGAAGAGCCTGCCTCCATCCTCCTGACACTCACCCTTTCCATATTTATAAACATTAATAAGGTCACCCCTCAGTCTCCTCTTCTCCAAGCTCAGGAGACTCGGCTCCCTCAGCCTTTCCTTGTATGGGAGATGCTCCACTCCCTTAATCCTCTTGGTAGCCCTGCCCTGGACTCCCTCCAGCAGTTCCCTGTACTTCTTGAACTGAGGGGCCCAGAACTGGACACCATATTCCAGATGGGGTCTCACCAGGGTAGAGGGGGAGGAGAACCTCTCGCGACCTACTAACCACCCCCCTTCTAATACACCCCAGGATGCCATTGGCCTTCTTGGCCACGAGGGCACAATGCTGGCTCATGGTCATCCTGCTGTCCACCAGGATCCTCAGGTCTCTTTCCAGTATGCTGCTCTCCAACAGGTCATTTCCCAACCTATACTGGTACCTGGGATTGTTCTTGCCCAAATGCCAGACTCTACACTTGTCCTTGTTATATTTCATTAAAATTCTCCCTGCCCAACCCTCCAGCCTGCGAGGCTGGGGACACACCATGATGGCTGCTGCCAAAGGCAGGAACGGCACGTCAGCACGGCTACAAGGGGCTGTTTGAAATGGGAAAACAAAATTACATTATCCCCTACCAATTAGAACTGTCACAGCCTAAATTGGACTTACCTTAACTGACTTAAGGAGAACAAACCCACTTTTACTAAGTATAGCACAAAGATTTAATATAATCTGACTCAAAAACGTTGAGAGAGAGAATTTAGATGATCTGCAAAGAAAGGAACATTTATAACTCCACTGGATTATAATAGTTAAGAACCCAACTAAACCCAGGAGCAGAAGGGCAAGATTCTGTGCCCCTAGCAGGGGAAGACAGTACCTGCTGCACACTGGAGCTGGCTGTGACACTGCCCAGCTGCTTGCGTAGCTCCTCCAGCTCCTGGAGAGATATCTTGGAAGTAGACAAGGGAATGGAAAAATTTGTGCTGCCACTGGTTGCTGCATTTCCTGCAAGTTCTGCCCTTTCTTTAGCATTTTGTTGCAAATACTGGAGTGTCTGTACATGCACAAGAAAAAAAAAAAAACAGAAGACAACATTGTGAATGCTGAATAGCACACACTAAAGCAAAAAAACCCCATACAACCCATTAGACAGCTGTGCTGAATCTGACCACGGGCCTTTCTGTCCCAGTCTCCCATGTCTTAGTGGTTTATATCAAGGAGTGCAATTCTCAGTAGTGCTTTAACAATTAAGAAAATGCTAGAACAGTTTATCTGTTGGTTTCAACACATTTTGCTGAACCCTGTCATCAGAAAGCATGCTGTTGCTACTGCTCAACACTTGTAACACATACAGTTCTAAAGGATAAACAAACCTCTTTGTCTTCTGTGAGTTTTGATAGCAGATAAACTAAAGAATCTAGATGTCTTGTGTTTTTAGACTTCAGTTCATCGTACTTCTTTAAAAAGTCTTCAGGAGTTCGAGAAAACTCCGCTATTTTTACCTGTAAAACATCACATTAATAGTAAATGTTTAATCACAGAATCACCCAGCGTAACAGAATAGTAGGGGTTGGAAGGGACCTCTGGAGATGATCTAGTCCAACCCTCCTGCCAAAGCAGGGTCACCTAGAGCAGGTTGCACGGGAACACATCCAGGTCTGGAATATCTCCAGAGAAGGAGACTCCACACCCTCTCTGGGCAGCCTCTGCCAGGGCTCTGCCACCTCAAAGGAAACTTTTTCCTCACGTTGAGATGGAATTTCCTGTGTTCCAGCTTGTGTCCATTAACCCTCGTCCTGTCACCAGGCACGACTGAGAAGAGCCCGACCCCATCCTCTTGACAGCCGCCTTTAGATATTTGATGATGTTCCTTCTCAGTCTTCTCTTCTCCAGGCTAAATAGCCCTAGGTCTCTCAGCCTTTCCTCATTAGAGAGGTTCTCCATTCCTTCATCATCTTTGTAGCCCTCTGCTAAGAGTCTAGCAGTAGTTTCTTGTCTGCCTTGAACTGGGGATCTCAGAACTGGACACAGTGCTCCAGGTATGGCCTCACCAGGGCAGAGTAGATGGGCAGGATAACCTCCCTTGACCGTGACATTCTTCGTTCACATAGAACCACCACACCCTGCTGGCCTGTCTTTCCTAAAAAGTAGGCAGCCATCCCTGACAACATTCTGGTCATGCGAGCTATCCCACCACGTGTCTGTAACTGCAACAAGATCATGGCCCCGCGACTGCACACAGATCTCTAGTTCTTCCTGTTTATGCTCCACGCTGTGTGTGCTGGTGCACAGGCATTTCAGAGTGGCCTGAAAACGAGCGTGAGGGTTTCCCTGGAGGATCCACCACAACCATTCATGCTCTTCGGGTGGTTGGCCTTCCAGATCTCATCTTGAGAGTCAGGTAAGAAACATCTGTCACTGCTGTGGTTGGCCTGGATTATTTCTCAGTTGGCTACATTGGCTTGAGTATTGCCACCCTGGACCTTCAAGTCCAGGACCTTCAGGACCCTGCCCCCAAGTCCTTCAGTTTAAAGCCTGCTTCACCAAATTGGCCAGCCAGCTGCCAAAGATTCCCTTGCCCCTTCTAGACATGTGGATCCCATCCCTCTCTTACAGGCCATAATAATCAAAGAATGTCCCATTGTCATTCAAGTATATTATTATCAAAGCATTCAAAAGAGGAAATTTGTACAAAGATGGAGACAAGGTGCAGGCTGCTGTTTCTGCCAAAGTACCTCAGGATGAATGCTGCAGCACTGGTCTCCAACTAACAACTGCTGGAGGAGAGTTGGGGTCCTAGCACTTCAGGTGACAGAGGAGGGACCACAGGAGAGAAGAGATGAAAGATCACAAATCACTTTGCGCGTGCTCAGCCTGAAGCAATATAATTTTGTATCAGCAAGTTTAAGGCATTTGGCATTGAAGCTACATCTGGACATTGGGTTCACTTTGGGGGACCCACTAGCAAAAGTGACATCAGCAAACTGGTTTCACTCGCTAGAGATGGTGCAGTGTGCTAGCCATTGCCCAGCAGCCTTACAGACCCTGCTCCGAGGAGCAGAGCAAAAGCACCATAGGCGCTGCCACGAATCATGACATGGAAAATCCCAGCTGGCCCACAGCAGAAACCAGTCCTTTCTGGAGAGAGAGGTGACCCTGGCCATAGACAGAGAAGTGGAAGAATATCTGGAGATTTATCTGCTGTAGCTGTGATGTTCGCTCTTCTGCAGACGGGGTTGGACTGCAGGTCTCCAGCTGTGCCTTCTACTTAAATCTTTCTACAAGTCTATGAACTGTAGCTACCAAAGTAAATCAATTAGTGAAAACATGCAGTTCAGGGTACAAGGATCTGAACTTTCAGACAGAGTTAGCAATTTTTAGCTTCACTGATGGCTTGCTTTTAAAAATGACAATAAAAAGCAGTATGGCCAGAGAACCATGTCCGGTCATCATAGCATCAGTCTTTAATCCCCAATACCTGGGTGACACTCAGAAAAAGAGTCAGGTATTGATCATACAATCATATTGTAAAGTATTATTATTTTTCATTTGTTTTATTCCTCCAGAGACCAACCCCTCTAATGAAAATCTGAAACCACCATCACAGGCACAAAATAAGCTCCTTTAAACTTTCCCCCACCCCATTCTAAAAATCCTTCTCACGTTCTTCCACCAATCTCTCCAAGATACAAGGATTTTTACCTTTTTCCTGAAATAATCTTTCTACTTTATATTCAAAATTGAGATTCCAGATCAGATTACCCCCCCCACACACACTTTTATTTTTTACCAATGCTCGTATGATTTCACCATTATTCTCAGAAAAAGCCTTGGGACAGCCATTACCTCTCCAAATAAGTGTCCAGCTCTGCACCCACGGAAGCCAAGTTATCTCACAGCAGAGCAGAGTAAGGAAAAGGTAGTTCACATCACTGCCATAGGGAAGTCATGCTGAGGAATATTTATCTGCAATTTATCTTCCTTGGAGAAGACTGTGCCCTCAGAGCTGACAGAACCTCTATCTACAACCACAAAGGAGTCCTGCTGCTCCTCCCGCCAGCTCCGAAAGGCGTCTCCGGGGTGACTGCGGTACACCGAGGCTTACCTTGGCGCCGTGGGCCGAGACAGTTGTGGTGACATAAGGGGTACGGTTCTTCTGCAGCAGGTCGATGTAGACTTCGGCTCCCTCCCCACCGTGAACGCGCAGCAGGCTGAGCAGCTCGTTGACATCGTGGTGGATGCGGAACTCGCTCATTCTGCTCCCTGAGGCTGTAACGCTCTGCGGGACGCAGAAACAATGGCGCCCATCTAATGTCCCACTGCAGCACCCGTACAAACAACACTGCTTTGTCTACATTATGAGAGCATGCTAAAATATCTGATCAGAATAAAGAAATGCATGGAAAGGGAGAAAGTAAGCACAAAAAAAGAGATATACATTATTGTGCCTGCTCTGGTACAAACCCTATCTTCAACACAGGTGAGCCAGAAGAGGGTCTTTCAATCTCAAAATCACACCGTGGGTGGAAAAGCTACTGAGTTGTCACAAGAAGTGGTGGCTTGCGCACTGTCAGACTGCAGATACAGCTGAGATCACTGGCTTCAGCAGCCTGCCTGTACCACTGCTTCTGAAATTACTCAAAAGCAGTTTTTCCAAGTGTAGGGGTCTTTATATTCTACTGCCCGTTTTATTAATGGAGAAGCACCAAATTCCGCAAAGCCACTTAAACAATGGCTGCAGAAGTAAGAGTCTGGTTCAAGCATCACACAAGTAGAGTTCAGTGTGATACCCTGTACAGACACAGAATATCAAGCATATACCATTTGGGTATATGGAACCATTTGGGCTGGAAGAGATCTCTGCAAGCCTTGGACACTGCGCTTCAGACACTGGTAAGCACTGAGAAGATCCCCTCTCAGTCTTCCCCAGGCTACACAGACCAAGGTCTCCCAGCCTTTCCTCATAACAGAGGGGCTCCAGTCCCTTGATCATCTTTGGAGGCCTCTACTGGACTCTCTGCAATAGTCCCCTGTCATTATTGCAAGAGGAGAGGCCGGGGGACCTGGTGTTACTCAGCCAGGCACAAAGACATCTCCTCCCGCCCAAACGGGCCCCAGAGGCTGCGGGGCCAGACTCTGCTTGGACTGAAAGCCCCAGAGGCACGGGTACAAGCTGCAGCATGGGGAACCCTGGCCGGCCCCAAGGACACCGGCCGGAAACAAGTGGGGCATCCATGGGACCAGCCCCCGAGAGGCAGGGGACGCCCAGACTCGGTCCCAAGTGACCAGCTGCGGCGGGAGCCCTGCTGGGAGCGGGAAACTCCGACGGCGGGTCCTTCTGCTCCCTACCCCGGCTTGCCCAGGACCTTCGGACCTTCCCCGGCCCTCTATGGCAACTCCAGGCCACCCCTCGCTCCCGTCCCGTTCCGTCCCGTCCCTTACCTGCCCGGCCCCCAGACACCCCTCGCCGGTGGCGCCCGGAAGTGCGCACACGGGTCCGCCGGAAGTACGCAATACGGCTCCTTCAGGAAGTGCGCGTCGCCGCGCCATGCTGCCGCTACCGGCGGGCCTGTACGGTCGGCTACAGGGAGTGTTGCCCGCCCCGCCGTCCTCCGCCCCGCCGTCCTTGGTACCCGCCCCGCCATCTTCCCCCTTTGCCTTCTCCTCCCGCTGCCTCCGCCTTGGCCCCCACCACCCGCTTCTGGAGGTGAGGGACTGCCTTCCCCCGCCGAGCGAGCCCCCTCAGGCCTGGGCCTCTGAGATTGGTCTGTGTGGAAAAACAGCGGCCGCGCTCCCTCAGAGCCCGCCGCGGGCCTGAGCCTCCGGGCCCTGGTCTAGAGAACGGCCGCGCTCTCTCAGAGCTTTTCCTCGGCGCGGCTGGTCTCCGCGGAGAAGGATTTGCTCCGTGGAGGCTGGCCTGCCTGCCCACGGCCCCGCTCTCTCCTCTCCTAGGATGGGGACGTTCACAGACATCTCTACCTCCAAGGTGTCCTCATCAGCCTCGCAGAGGTGGCGGAGAGACCCAAGTAAGTGAGGCACAGCCTGCATACTGCCCCAGCAGGGGGGTGGCAGGAGGTGTGCCTCTTAGTTTGCATGTTCTGCACCTTTTCACATCAGTATGTGGCACTGAGCCCTTACTCAGTGCCACATACTGCTTACTGACATTGTGAGGGTGTGAGACTGAGATAGGTGTTGTTCCTCTTGTTTGTTGGCTTTAGCGCTGAGCAGAACTAAGGTAAAAGGGAGAAGACTTGGGTGCATTGCAAAACGTTTTGATTCTGCCCCCCTATCGTGCTGTTGTGAGACCCTACCTGGAGGACTGCTCTGGAGCTCCCAACATAAGGACATGGACCTGTTAGAGTGGGTCCAGAGGAGGCCACAAAGATCAGAGGGCTGGAGCACCTCTGCTGTGGAGACGGGCTGAAAGAGCTGGGGTTGTTCAGCCTGGAGAAGAGAAGGCTCCAGAGAGACCTTAGAGCAGCCTTCCAGTACCTGAAGGAGTCCTACAAGGAAGCTGGAGAGGGACCTTTTTACAAGGTCATGTAGTGATTAGGACAAGGGGTAATGGCTTCAAACTGTAAGATGGTAGATTTGGATTCAATATCAGGAAGATCTCTAATTAGATTATTAGGTATCTTGACTGTGAGGCTGGTGAGAGCCTGGCCAAGGTTGCCCAGGGAAGTTGTGGCTGCCTCATCCCTGGAGGGGTTCAAGGCCAGGCTGGATCGGGTTTGGAGCAACCCGATCTGCTGGGAGGTGTCCCTGCCCAAGGCAGGGGGGTTGGACTAGATGGTTGTTAGGGTTGGTTCCTGCTTAAACCATTCTATGATTTTGAAAAAGAAAATGAGGTGATATGTTTTGCAAGCCTCAAAGTCCTGCTTAAAAGATCAAAAATTGCTATTTTGTGCTACAGTCAGCTGTCTGTCTAAATGCTGACTTCCTTGTGTTTGCTGCATGGGACATTTCACTGAATTTCCCATAAACATGCAAAGCATCTTATAACATTGGGATTGGAGCTAAAGAAAAGGATTTAAATGGCAGGTTACTGTTTACCCAGTCTAAACCATGGCAGAGCTGAGTGGTACAACAGCATCAATTAGGAATGTGAAAAGTGGGAGAATATTCAACTTTAAAACCTGCTCTCGTGTATAAAACTGAGGACATTCTTTGAGGATTGTGTGGTTATCCTACACCTCTTTTAAACAAAGGCAAAAGTTTTAATCCACAACTATGATTTTATGGTCAAAGATCTTATTTCTTTTGTTGCTGCTTGGTGTTTATTCTTAATTGGAGCAACACTTCAGAGGACAATAATGTATATGATGCTCAAGCTGTAATGGCAAATAAAGAGTTTCCAACAGCTAGTGCCATTCCATGGCACCTTTCATTTCATGTAAGTATTAGTCACAAAAAATGCCATATTAAAGTCACCTAGAGGGATATATGCTGCTGAAATTAAGGCTCTAATTTAATTTATGTCCTGGATGGATGTCCTAATTTCCCTGCAGGGTGTCTGAATTCAGTTGCCACATCTCTGGGTGCTGCCAGGTCTTCGATACCCTGGAGGGCTACGAGCACCACTACAACGCGCTGCACCGGAACGTCTGCTCCTTCTGCAAACGCTCCTTTCCATCAGGGCATCTCTTGGATATTCACATCCTGGAGTGGCACGACTCACTTTTCCAGATAATGGCAGAGAAGCAAAACATGGTGAGATGCTGTGCCCAGCTTTTCACTTGTGGCTGCTGTCCCAGCATGGTCACCTGGCACCCTTCAGGGAGAGCATCCGTGTCCCCAGCTGATACCACTTGCCTTTTCCAATTGTGTATTTTTTTCCTTTATTTTTCCTCCCCGCACCCCACCTGCCTTTCAGTACAAGTGTTTGGTAGAAGGCTGTGTGGAGAAGTTCAAGAGCAGCAAGGACAGAAAGGATCACTTGGTCACCGTTCACCTTTATCCCGCTGACTTTCGCTTTGACAGACCGAAGAAAGTGCAAAGGTAACCGCAGAACTGCAGTTTCTGCTTTTCCCCCGTAGAGGTGAGGTTGGGCTTCTCTGCTGTCATGCTCCCTTTCCAGAGTAAGCAAGCAAAGGCTCAGAAATTTTGGCAGAACAGGTAAACTTGCACATCTTTTCTGTGGCAATGATTTACTTCATCTTAGTGTTGAAACACTTTGTATTTCTCTCCCTGTATGGCTTCAGGCTTTGCTTTCTTCCTGTCATCACACAAAGTCTGGCATCTCTCTGCATCGCTTTATGCACATTTCCTCCTTTGCTCTCCAACCCTTTCATAGAACCATAGAATCATTTCGGTTGGATCCCTTGGGATCGAGTCAAACCATCAGCCCTGCTCTACAAAGTTGTCTCCTACACCACATCCCTCAACACCACATCTCATCGACTCTGAAACACAGTCAGGGATAGTGATATATATAATAATATATATATGCAATATTCCCGTTCTTCAAAACCCCATGGAGAGCAGAGGAAGGCTTTGTAAGTCTGGCAAATAGCTTTCTGGACTGGCTACTGACTTCAAGCACTGCTTTCATCACAGGGAATAATATTGTTGTTTAACAGAAACCTGGGTGATGGAATGAGGAAAAAAACATTTCTCACCTGGTGGAGTTGGATGTGCCCAAAGGGACAGAGACCTGGGTCTGTCAAGTCTTTCAAAGCTTGCTTTAAGTACCCTGCTGTCAACCCCCTGAGCCTGTTGAATGAGTTGCACTTTATGGACTGAAGAAAAGCATGTGGAGACAAAACTGTGGTGTAATGCAGAGAGGGACCTGGGAGTCCTGGAGGACAAGTTGACCATGAACCAGCAATGTGCCCTTGTGGCAAAGAAGGTCATGGGGTGCATTAAAAACAGCATGGCCAGTAGGTTGAGAGAGGTCACCCTGCTCCTCTACTTTGCCCTGATGAGGCTGCATCTGGAGCACTGGGTCCAGTTCTGGGCTCCCCTCCAGCAAAAGGCTACAAAGATGATCAAGGACTGGAGCACCTCTCTTACGAGGAAAAGCTGAGAGACCTGGGTCTGTTTAGCCTGGAGAAGAGAAGACAGGGGATCTCATCAATGCTTATCAGTGTCTAAAGGTCAGGTGTCAAGAGGATGGGGCCAGACTCTTCTCATTGGTGCCCAGTGACAGGACAAGGGGCAACAGGCACAAACTGGAACACAGGAAATTCTGTCTCAACATGAGAAGGAGCTTCTTTCCTTTGAGGGTGGCAGAGCCCTGGCAGAGGCTGCCCAGAGAGGGTGTGAAATCTCCTCTGGAGATATTCCAGACCCACCTGGATGCGTTCCTGTGCAGCCTGCTCTAGGTGACCCTGCTTTGGCAGAAGGGTTGGAATAGATCATCTCAGAAGGTCCCTTCCAACCCCTACTATTCTGGGATTTTGTAACCATGAATACTTAAAGTAGAAACTCACAGGCCTATCACACAGCTCCCCTTTTGGCCTCTCCTGGTGGGTTGCACAGCCCATGGGGTAACACACCCAAGCTGTACTTGATGTTTTTCATCATTAAATACCTTTTAATTTCTTTCAATCTGGGCTTACATGGCTGCTGCTGAGAAAGGATGTAAACTTTTCTCTCTGCAGTGGCCCCAAGCACATGAGCTCTCCTGTGAAGCAGGGCGCTGGTGTGATGATGGATGAGAGCATGGAGACATCGGAGCCATTCCCAGTGGACCCTGCAGAGATAGGGCCCACTGAGAACATGGAGATCCCTCAGCCTGCAGCCAGCCCTGGCCTTGAGGTGCCAGAGAAATGGCACTATAAATCCAGGTCTGTACTGTTGGCCTCCATAGGGACCTTATCATCTTCATTGTGTTTTCTAGTCCCTGGTGCAGCGTGGCTTGGGGTGCTTCTGCGTTGAAGATACAAGAGGTGGGATTTCTGTGTGTGTTTAAAAGAGGAAAGTGTAGTGAAGGACAGAGTGTTTGTACAGCATGGAAGCTGTGCCAGTAAGCTGCTGTTAGTCTGCCCACTTCTGATCTCTTCCCAGGGTACTGCAGGGCGGTGTGGGTCTGAAGATAATAACTCTGCCCTAAAATACTCAAAATAAGGTTTTTTTTTCCTGCTTTTTAACACTTTCCCACATGGGCTGACTTGGGGCTGTGCTGGTGCTTTTCACTGTAGCTGTCTGTGCTCTCCCATGCAGCCCTGGGACAACACAAATGAGGCAGGTGAACACACTGTTCTGGATCCTAGGTTTTGCAGATAAGGCAGAGCTGCATTGATGTTTTTTTCTGGGGTTTTTTTTGGTGTTGTTGGTTTGTAACATGAAGTCTTAACAAAAACTTGGAACTGAATTGGCTAATGTTGGCTTGACTTTTGAAATCTCCCTCGTGGTGTGCTGTACAACCTGGACAAGACACAAGGTGGCCATCAAAAGGCCACCACCCTCTTCCCAGCACCCAGATGGGTATATATTTTTTTTTCATAATTTTAATAATCTTTTAGCTTATGCTTTTGCCTGAACTATTCCACTTCAGAAAGGGATTCTTGTGTTTTGAGTTTCCTGCATCTGTGACACACTAGCAGTCTGGAAGCAGAACAGTGAGCTCACAACCACACTGGAAAACCTACTTCTGTCCCCAGCCCTCTCTCACTGTCATCAGCATTTCACTCTGCCTCTGTAAAATGGGGTGAGCATTGCTGTTTCAGGGCTTTCTAACGAGTTGTGGAGTCGAAAGCACTCTTCATGCACAGCAGCCAGTTGGGTCTGCTTTTGTCCATCGTGGTCTGCCTGACCATGACCTGTCCATAAGCAAGTGGCATTTTAAACTCCACTGCTTTGTCCAACATAACGGCTTATAAACCAGAAAGAACCCATCCCTTGAATTCTATGTGAGGCTGCAGGCCAAAAGGAAAGCATGATGCTGAAAGGCCATGCTTTTACTGCTGCGTGGCCATTCCTCCTCGTCACAATCGTGTGCTGCTGCTGCCGCAAACCACAGCAACTTCCCGGTGGCATTTTATAATATTTCACATGCTCTTGTAAAGAGAGGAGAGCCCTCAGGAACATAAAAGAAATGTGCAGAATAAATGGGAAAGCAGGCCAATATTTCACCCCTGTTTTTTTCAATTATACTTTGCTAATTTGCATGTCCTGATCCTCTAAGACCTTTTTCTTCCCAGAGTGGGAGCGTGAAGTGCTGCGCAGAGCAGCCTGCTAATCTTGCGAGAGGTNCGGGAGCGTGAAGTGCTGCGCAGGGCAGCAGGCATGAAGCAGCCTGCTAATCTTGCGAGAGGTGGGGTGTTGATGTGTATTAAAGCCTGTCTTCTCCCTCTCCAGGATCCCATCCACAATTTGCTTTGGACAAGGTGCCACCCGAGGATTTAAAGGACCAAGGAAGAAAATGTGAAGGTCAGTGCACTAGATTTGTGCAAGATGAGAAATCACCAACTGCTCTCACTTGCAAACGTTAGCAGTGGCGCTGTGGCCAAGCCAGGGGTATTCACAGCTGTGGGCAAGGGTTGTGCTCTGCACAGGGGAGGCAGAAGGGTGAAAATAGGGATTCTGTGGCAGCAGTTTGGAACACATTAGTGTCTTGGGGCATATTTTGCTACAGTCCTGTGTCTCTGTGCCACCCTCCCTTTGGCAGCATTTCAGAACTGACCAGTGCTTATCACAGAATCACAGAATCTCAGGGATTGGAAGGGACCTTGAAAGATCATCCAGTCCAATCCCCCTGACAGAGCAGGAACACCTAGAGCAGGTCCCACAGGAACGCCTCCAGGCGGGTTTGGAATATCTCCAGAGAAGGAGACTCCACCACCTCCCTGGGCAGCCCCTGCCAGTGTTCCATCATCCTCACCCTAAAGAAGTATTTTCTCATATTTCAATGGAACCTCCTCTGTTCCAGCTTGCACCCATTGCCCCTTGTCCTATCATTGGATGTCACTGAGAAGAGCCTGGCTCCATCNATCTATTTCATTACAGTTCTCCCTGCCCTACTCTCCAGCCTGTCCAAGTCTCGCTTATGTTTATCCTTCCTGAGGGAGAACACTCTTTTCTGGCCCTCTCTGAAATCAAATGCATTCCTCTGTGCTGTCTTTGTGTCTCACCAGTGCCAGGACCGCTTTGGGCAGCGACGGCATTCTGGATAGAGGGTCACATCTCACCTGAGCTTGGAACTGGCAAGTGCGGTTCTGAAACTGCAGGCAGTTGTGGGGATTGCACGAGCTTTGTGAGGAACTCAGAGGAGTCGCTGCCAGAGATGCAGCAGGGATGAGACCAAGCGAAACACACCATGTCTGCTCCTCCTGCAGGAAGCCCTGCATCCTCCCCAACCCCCCCAGGCTTGCCCAGGGGTGGGGTGTCACACTTCCCTGCCAGAGGAGAATCAAAATGAAGTCCAGAGAAGAGCAGCGTAGATTACAGCAATTATTTTAATGGAATTCTTCTGTTTTCTCCCAGTGTCTTTGAAAGCTTCCAGTGATGATGGCCCCATGCAGGCTTGTGGTGGGTTGAACTCTGCATCAGTTGTTTGCAGAAAGAGTCTCAGGCTGTAGTGGAGCACTGTGACATGAACATGAGAGGAGACCAGCTGCTGGAGCTGAGACTATGCAGGATTGGGAGGGGTTGATTTTATGTTTTTTTTATTTTGGAGGGAACAAAATAGATTCAAGAAATTCCAAGAGAAAATGTGTTGACTGTACAGAAGCTAGAACCACTGATAAAATAAAAAAGCAGAGAGAGAGGAAAAGCCTAGGTTCTCAATTCTGACCTCCACCTCACTGAAATCTGCTCTGGTCCC
Organism: Jacana jacana; assembly: GCA_013400555.1. NCBI lineage: Eukaryota > Metazoa > Chordata > Aves > Charadriiformes > Jacanidae > Jacana > Jacana jacana. The sequence goes on from VZTM01002091.1 coordinate 96,194, forward strand.
CGGTGCTTGCTCTGAAACCCACATGAAAGGTTTCTCTGTTAACTGAAACAAAAGCTCTCGAATCCCAAGGTAGTTCAGGGAGGAAATACTGCTTTATTCGACCTTGGGCGCTGGGTGGAAATCCACAACTCTCTCACACCCATTATTTATACACAAAAGACCCTCATTATTCCACCTGCCCCATCCACAACTCACCTGGGCTGACTTACTCATCAGGATGACCCCACAGCCCTGTTGCACATGAATGTTACATTTCACAGCGGCTGCAAAACACTCCTGCGCAGGCGTGAGCTCCTCGGTGGCCATTTGGGTAGGGACACCCTTCTACATGTTATCTTTAAGGTACTGAGTCATCTCAGGACAGAAAAAACTTACTGCAAGATTGCCAGCTTCTTGAGGATGTTTGGGATGTTCCTTGAAGTAGCCACAGCTCTGTCCTCATTGGTAGAGGAGCACAGACTTTGACATAGGAGAGGGGCCGAAGGGATTGACTTCTCCTTACCCTGGCCTTAGCCCCATCAGCTCCGTGACCCACTGTTTTCCACACAGTGAGAAGCTCCAGACTCGTTAGACCTGCCTTTGGTAACCTGCCCAGACCAGGACATGCATTCTGGTGCCTTGCAGCTCATTCCTGCGGGGAGTTAAAATCAAGTGACTGACAACTTGGTGCATAAATAAAAGGAATTTTTATAAAATTGCTTCGTGGAGAATTCAAATGCTGTTTTGAAGTCCAGGCGGTCAGATGTAAAGAATTAACCTCCCCTTGCTCCAGATACACCCAAAATCAAGTTGAGATGGAGAATATTTTCCCTCACGTCTTTCCCTGCCCTTTAAATCTCATTCTGCCAGGGGAAAAGATGAATTTGAAGCACAGGCAGGGTCAGTGTGCTGCTGCCAGCGCTCCGGGTCCTGTTGAACCATGACACTTAGAATATTGACCATTAAGGGGAAGAAAAAGAGGTTGCTGGCAGGCAAACCCTCTGGCCAGGACCGCTGCCAGAGGAGAGCAGGCAGCCCCATGGTACAGACCAGCCTTTGTCACCACCTTTGTGTGCTCCCATTGCACATCTGCCCAAGGCTCTCTGTCAGCAGGGACCAGCAATGACCAAAAATCACTCTCCAACACTGGAGATCCCTGGTGAGTCTTCCTTTGCCTCCATTGGAATAACTGGAAATTTGCAACAGGCAACACATTACTGGAGATGCCTGTAGTCTTTGGCATGTGCTGATACAAAGATCAGGCAGAAGTGGCCCCATCTGCTCTCTCTGACATGTTTAGGTCCTAAGTTTCCAGCTGGAAATTCCTTTCTTCCCTTTTCCCTGACTCTGGGTCTCGTGAGTGTCTGCCCTTGCTATTAAAAAATTACTAAGAGCTGGAATTACAGCCCCAGGGCTCATGGCTAGTTCTCTTCTGGGTTACCAGCTTTTTCCAGAGCCCACAGCTGAGTTTTCCCAGCTGGTCAGTGGCTTACAAAAACCTGAATTTCAAGCCAAAACTTGAATTTTAAAGAAAAAAATTGTGTTATTTCTTGTGGTATTTGGCATAAGCTTAGCCCTTCCCGTGGGTGTCTGTGCAGGCAGGAGCAGGGGGAGCGGCACCCAGTAGGGGCTGGCAGGACACGTGCTGGCCTGGCGTGTGCGCCAGCAAGCGGTGACGGGCACAGAGCAGGGCTCAGGCAGCGTGTGCGCACACACGCGTGTACAAGCGCGCACATGCAATGCACACGTTTGCAGGCAAGCTCATACATGGCAGGAAGGGAGTTTTGCTAACTGTTGTGGTTTGGCCTCAGAGGGCAACACAGAACCAGGCAGCAGCCGCTCTCTCTCCAGCCCCTCCCCAGCCGGGAGGGCAAAATGGGGAGAAAAAGGCAAAACTTGTGGGTTGGGACAAAGGCAGTTTCACAGAACAACAAAACAGTAACACGGATAAAGGGCATATAAAAACACAATTATGGTACCAACTGCACCCGGGACCGTCCCTGACCTTGTGCTGCCACCCCCGACTTCCTGTTCCCCTCCCCTGCCTGGTCAGGGTCAGCTCCCAGCTACCCCCTGGGCATGGCTCACCTGGGATGGGATACCTGTGCCCTCCTAGAGCCAGGGGAGAATTCACAGAATCTCAGGGATTGGAAGGGACCTTGAAAGATCTTGTAATTGTCGTGGTTCCAGGAGGGACAGGATTAATTAGCCTTTTATGAAGGGTTTTATGAAGACATGACCAGGTGGACAGATGATGTGGTCTGTCTTGATTTCAGTAAAGCATTTGACACCACAGTACCCTCGCAGCTAGACTGAGGAAGTGTGGTCTGGACGATGGGGTGGTGAGGTGGGTTGTGAACTCTTACCACCTCCCTGGGCATCCTCTGCCAGGGCTCTGACACCCTCACTGCAAGGAAGTTGTCGTGGTTTTGACCAATGGGACAGATGATGACCCCTCCTGATGACTCCCCCCGCACTAAGGGAAAGAGAGGAGAGGAAAGGATTAAAGAGATTCAGGAGTTTAGGAAAAAAACTAAACTACTTTAATGAAAACATAAATAATAATAATATAATAAACAATAAAAAGAANTGGTCTTATCACTGTGAGGCAGAACAGTTTCTGAGCAATGTGCTGTTCATTTCAGACTTTAGTCAGTTAGAAGAGGCCCAGCTAAAAAGTAAAATTACTGAACAGAAAATTGGTTTGTTTTACCTCAAACCAGGACAGAAGTTTTTCCTCATGTTTCAGTGGAACCTCTCAGTGACGTCCAATGACAGAAGGGGCAATGGGTGCAAGCTGGAACAGAGGAGCTTCCACTGAAATATAAGGAAAAACTTCACAGTGAGGGTAAGGGAACACTGGCAGGGGCTGCCCAGGGAGGTGCTGGAGTCTCCTTCTATGGAGACATTCAAAACTTGCCTGGAGGCGTTCCTGAGTGATCTGATCTGGGTGTTCCTGCTCCGGCAGGGGGATTGGACTGGATGATCTTTCAAGGTCCCTTCTAATCCCTGAGATTCTGTGATTCTGTCTGTGTGTGACACCACGAATGGTGTATGAACACCCGGGCATCAGCTTCTCCTTGAATAGGGGCAACCCATCTCTTCAGAGAGGCCTTCAGCCCAGGTGTGTGGCTGCTTCAAACTGCCCTGTTGATTCCAGAGGGCACATCTGAGTCTGCAGCTCCTCATGAGTGACAAAAGCTTGTGCTTTTTTTGCATGAAGGTCAGGGGGATGAAGCTTTTCCACCCAGACCAGTGGAAGATCTCCCTGCTCATGGCGGGGAGTGGTGGACTGGATGATTTTGGAAGGTTCCCTCCAACCCAAAGGCTGCCTGGAGTCCACCTTTGGGGGAGTGCCCTGGTTTTGCCTGGCAGCATGACCCAGCACCCCATGGGAGGCCCCGGGTGGCAGCCGCACCCAACAGGGGGCAAAGTTCAGGGCAAAGGCCAGGGCAGCCCACGGATGGCAGCCATGGAGCGGTATGTCTCTACCCAGCTGCGGCAGGGGGCTGGTGGCATGGGCAGGGGGGGCACAATGAGCTGTGGGTGTAGGCGGGGGCTGTAGGCGCAGGCAGGGGCCATGGGTACAGGCAGGGGCCATGGGCACAGGCAGGGGCAGACAGGGGCCGTAGGTATGGGCAGGGACAGGCAGGGGCTCTGGGAGCAGGCAGAGACAGGCAGGGGCCATGGGCGCAGGCAGGGACAGTCAGGGGCCATGGGCGCAGGCAAGGACAGACAGGGGCTGTAGATACGGGCAGGGACAGGCAGGGGCTGTGGGAGCAGGCAGGGACAGGCAGGGGCCATGGGCGCAGGCAGGGACAGGCAAGGGCCATGGGCGCAGGCAGAGACAGGCAGGGGCCATGCATGCAGGCAGGGGCCATAGGAGCAGGCAGGGACAGGCAGGGGCCAT